>JAOVYX010021582.1:0-15607 GCA_035668315.1 Drosera spatulata
AAACAGGTATTCGATTACTGTTTATAGTTCCTTGACTTCTGTACCCTAAAACCCATTCGGTTTGTTTAGCCTTGTCACGGGCCGAGTCCGTGACGGCATAATGCTCATGTGTCTTCCGACGCGGAAAGTCGGGGGCGTTACACATCCACTGTCTAGGTATCAAAATTTAACCCTGATGCTTCTATAAGATAAATCATTCTGCACATTACTCCCCTTTATGGATCCTTGGGTCAGGTTTTCTTTGGAAGCCAAACCCAAGTGGTTTTCTTGGATTTGTTTGAACAATAATATGACATATGACCAAAGTTCTCACATTTATAACACCGTACTCTCACAGTGGTATAGCATGGCATCCACTATGGATTCTTGTGTAATTCCTATAAAAGGATGGAATACAATAGTCCCGTCTTCTGGCAGTAGAGTGCTGTCTTCTAGTGTTACTCTTCTATGAGTAATAGGCATCAGCAGAGTAAGAGGACTTACCATATTGTCGTTTGACCATAGGGTTGGACTTTTCAGTCTTCGTCCTCTTTTGAGGTTTTAGTTGGTTCCTTCAAGAGGATTCACCTTGTCACTCTCATCAGGAGAGCTCTAACCAAGTCCAGCTCTACCCTTTCTACCATGAGTGAAATGGATTCTTTCAGATCTTTAGTATTTGCATTCCATATGTCCATCTTAGATTGAAGGACTGCCTTTTTCTTTTCAACATTTCAACTCTGTCCTAAAGAACATAATTCTCTTTGACTAGAGTGGCATTTTTGTCAAGAAAAATAACAAAGTCCTTATTGGACTCTTCTAGTTCAGACATCCTTTCTGCACAACTCTTGTGTTTATATATCCTTTGTTGTTACTTCCTGACGTGTAACATGCATCATGTTCTTAGTAAAACTTGCTTGTTTGTGTTAGTTTTATTGTTAATTTGAGTCATTTTAGTTCATTTTACTGTTTAAAGTGTCGATATTACAGTATTTTGTATTTTCATTGCGGATATGAAGAGTTTGAAGTATTTTTTTTTTATGGTGAGCTAGTTATAAAGAGTTTTGTTGCTGTTTTCTGGACTTGCTTAATGATTTCACAGAGTTTAGGATGTGTTTAAGAGTTATTTGCAATATAAATGGCGAAGTATGCTGATTTTCCGAAGAGCTCGGGCCATGCATGGAAAGAATGGGCCGTGCAACATGACAAACCAGTGGTTGCTGAGCATGGCCAAAGGATTCAGGATTGTTGAAGAGCACGAGCCGTACGAGTTGGCACATGTCGTGCCCCTTACGTCCTCTTCAATCTGATTTATCTTTCTTGTATTTTAAGGATAATTGATAGTTTTAATTTTCCTTACAACTATCCACGACGAAAATATTAGGAATACACATAATTCATCAATTTTACATCAGCTTTAAGAGAGAGAAGAGAGCTTCCAACTCCGTTCTAGTTTCTCTCTTCCTTCGATCATCGAGAGTACTACCAAGGACAATTGAGAGCTTCGCGTCATTAAACTTCATTCATAGAGAAGACCGTCGTCAACTGTTTGTAGACCAATCTTCATTGTTTTAGGGTTCTATCTCTTCTACTTTTAGTTGCATTTTGTAATGATTTATATTGGTCGTTTGATATATTTTTCGTTGCGTGTTATGACGATCGTAGGGTAGAACTCTAGTACAGCTTAGTAATTGAATTACGTTCATGGATTTTATGAGACATGTTATTTGATCTTATTAGTTTCTTTGTTCTATGATTATGATATCAAGTTCACATATTGATTTATCTTTAATCGCTAAATTAATGTAATTGGATTACCTATCTTGTTACATTGAGGATGCATGTTTACAGTTAAACATTATTATTTGATAAATATTAGTAGCAAATCATAGATTAATGTCATTCTTGTTTGGTTAATCTATGTATGCATGAAATTGAAGATGATATGAGGCTAATCTTTCTTAGGTCATTATCATAAGGTGTTAAGTAAAGTTCATAATGCAACATATCTAGTCTATATTATATTCTTGTTTTAACATAAAGTAATTATGTTAGTTTGGTTATGTCATGCTTAATGATAACCAATGAAAATACTCGATAATTCTTATTTTGTCGCAACTAATCATAATAACTATCATAAATGAACATGAAATGAAAATTCTAGTCCATGATAAAAATTCATGACGAGTGACAATTACGTATATCATACATTTTTATCAACTTGGTAAAACTTCTGAAGAACAACAAGTTTAAAACTAAACTTAGTGAATTTCGTATCTTTATTTTATTTTTGTTCTTTTCAACACCATCCCCCCCTCCCCCTCCAATTTTAATTTCATAGAAAATTATTGAGATCAATTAAATTATTTTATAACGTAAATTCGTTCCCTGTGGGTTTGTCCGTACTCATCGTTGCTACATATATTTAATGATCCAGAACTAGTAGTACGGATATAATTTCAATATGTTGTATCTACGACAACACCCAACACACACTCTTCTGAAAGATTTTGAAACAAACCTTTCAAATGAATGTAATCAGCAGAGATCTTTGCAAGTGCCTCTCTGAGGTCTTCTATTGTGAGATCCGGCCATGGAAATCAAATACCATATCAATCATTTCTCTAAGTTCTCTGGCATCCTCACTCCTTGTCATTACTCACAATTGTGCCTACATTGTTGATGTTGTCTCCGTTCCTTCTTCTGTGTCACTCATTTTTACAGCCAGTGTCTTTTGTTGCTTCCTCCTGTGGTTTTTTGTGGTCTGCGGCAAAGTGGCCTTATTTTCCGTAATTGAAGTAGGCTGAATCATGCTCATTTCCTTTTTCTTTTGAGTATTGTTCCCTTTTGAACATACTCCATTTCTTGTTTCTCAGGCAACTTTTAAACTATCTCGCTAGTAGAGCCATGTCCTCATCTGAGTTCTTCATTTTCTGATTCTGATGAACTGGACTCTGCTGCTGCTTCCTTCTTTTCTAATGCTTTCAGAGCCATGTTCCTCTTCTTTTCTCATGCCTCCTTTCTTCTTTGCAGAATTTCTAGAGGTAAGTGTATAGTACACCAAAGAGTGTTGGAAGAGTTGTGATGCTGAGACTTTTGGATTGCATGATAGCAACGATCTTTGTATCCCACTCAAGAGTCAGACATCTCAGGAATTCGAGATTCAGAACCTTTTGATCAATGACGTGATCTAGATCATTAAGTTCGTTGATCAACACAATGAACCTCTCATATCACTCAGTGAGGTTTTTATCATCTTTCACCTTTATTCTTTCATATTGTTAAATAAGAATATTTTTTTTGTTCTCTTTGATCTCAGTGGTTATCTTCATTCGAACAATCAGAGTATTCTATATTGCATGAGCTGTTTTGCAATAAATTATAGTCTCTAAAAGTTTTGGCTCAAGCAATTGATAAAGAATATTCATTGTTTTGTTGTCAAAGGAGACAAGTTCCTAATCCTTTTCAATGAAGTCTTTCTACTCTTTCGGGATCTGTTTCTTATATATCATCCTTGGATCAGCCATCATAGAAATGAATGGCCATTGCACATTGGTTCTGAAAATTCTTCTGTCAATGACATCCATGTGCATCCTGATCCTTTTCTTCCATTGACTAAATTTATCAGTAGTACATAGAGGAGGGCTAACATGAGTGCCTAGCTGCGTTATTCTCACAGAAGTAGCTAGTAACTTCTTTGCAAATAAATCTCATTAAACAAGTATAGTCAGAAGTATGGACCTTTTCTCATCAAAGTTGTTAGGCCTAAAGAGATAGACGCTGAAACCAATTATTTCTGATACATCAAAGTAAGCGTAAAAGGAAGGAGGCGTGGGAGAGGGGGCGGGGGAGGAGGGGTGAATAGGCTAACTAGAATTTTTAAGATCTTAAGTCCCCTGTTCTTTGACTTTGCTGTTATGACTACATGGGCTCTGCTAATTTATTAGAGTATATACTTTGTTGAGTGACAAGAACCTTAATTCTCTTGACTCTGTGGAATTTTACTTATTTGTTTCTCTTATTTATTTAGTCAAAACGATCAAATAAAAATCAATGCAAGAAAGTAAAATACTCCCTTCGTCCCATATTAATTACAACATATACGTATATTACATTATTTTATACACATGAATATATGTCTCATTTTCATATCAAATCACGTCTGTTCGTCCCGCAACATATATTAGATAGAAGTACGTAACTTACACAAGCATTGATGTTTCACGATAAATTTATAAAAAAAAAAAAAAACAATGTTTGAACGTCCTTGCACGCATGTCAAACTTTGCATCGACATGCGTGCAAAGCCAAAACGTTTCAATTAAAACGGGATGGAGGGAGTACGTAATGACTTATAGTTGTTCTAACAATAGAGTTCAAATGAACTCTAAAGCATAAGTGCACTCTTTCCTTAGTGGTCACTGTAACCAAAATAAGAGGTATTTTACTATGGATTGGGTTTTGAAGTTTCCTTTAACCTTTTTTTACAAAATACACAATTGGTGCAGTCTAATCTACGAAACACCTTCCTTGAATAGGATCCTTAGAGCTTTTCAGATCTCTTTCACAAATCAGTTAGCCTCCAATCTAACTCCTCCTTCAAGTATTTGTGAGTATCTGAGTATTTATTGTGTTGAAATTGTCGTGAAGAGATTAAGAAGATGGACAAAACCGGTGTTCAGGATGTTCGTCAAAGTGACAGGGCACAGGCGTTATTTACGCCCGGGCGCGAAGCTTGCTAGAAAACACCCCTTCAGGTATTTCAACAAAACACCCGGGCGTAGTAGGCCGTCATACCCGGGCGCGGCCCATTGCTTCCAGACTCCAAACCAATGTGTTCTACATTGCGTTCGGGCACAGCAATTCCCACGCCCTAACGCGGATCTCGACTTTCAGATTTCGTGTTTTATCTTATATGTTCAAGTCAAGGCCAATATATACTCCATGTTATAAGGTCTTTATTGTACGAGTGTGTGAGATCAGTTCAGAGAGAATCCTCTGGGATTTGGTGAGCGAAACACAAACACGATCGAGTGGGTTTAGGTAGAGACGATTGCTGTAATGTGCTTGTTGGTTAGTGATTGTTTTTTCTATGGGTTTTTTCTTCCGTTTAAGGGTTTTTTCCACGTAAAGATCTCGTGTCGTTGTTTTCTTTTATTGCTTTGACTGCTCGTTGTGATTGTATGTTCGTGATTGTGTTCATCATCGGGGCGTATAATTTTTAACATGATGCAACACTTTCGTTCAATTAGTTTGATCTTTTTTTTATCATGGCAAGCTAATCACTTGAGTATTTTTCAATTTGATCGACTAGTGAAGCTTTGCTGCTATCCCATATTCATAAACAAGTCTCACAAAATAATCGTTGCTTACTTTATCCTTTGAAATAATCTCAATCTTTCATTATAATTGAAAACTATCCAAAAATCAACTCCCAATACTTTTGAAAATGACCTGAGATATCCACTCTGTGTAACTCTATCACTGTGACATATAGTTCTTTGTCTTGTGCTGGGCTATGTCATTTTGCCCTCACAATAGAACACTTAACTCCCAATACTGAACTAACCTTTCTACCCATTTGACTGAGTCTTATTCTGATTTCTCTAAAGACCACTCTACTGCTTGTTCGATCCTTCTGACCAAAAGACATAACCCAAGCAAGTTGTACTCTATTGATATGTTGCACATTACCTTTTTGTCCTTTGAGTGTGAATCTCTGTTAGTCTGGTGACTTTTTTTGAGTTATTTTGCTTAGCTCTAATTAAATTGATTCAAAGGAAATGTATTACTGGATTGTAACTATTGAAAATAAATATAGGGAGGACTCTCACAACTTCACTCAATTTAGGAATTAATCTTTAAAACAAAAGATAATGAATTAGTGTTGATTTGTATATTAATGGATTGGTTGTAATAAAGGGGTATCTTAAATTTTCTTATTAATACTTTGGGCCAAGATAAATTTCACACCGAGGTTGTAAGCCATACGCTCTCTCTGGCGACGACAATCCTTGCCGGAAACAACTCGACATAATAATTGACATAACTTTAATATATAAAATAAAACCACTTAATAATACAGTTTGATTCTGTTCAAAACCGATGAAGCGATGGTTTAGAACCGCTTATAAAACTGACCAGTGTAATCGAACCAACGAACCATTTAGCCGAAGCTATAAACTATTAATCAACTAGAACCGATCAAAATCGATTCCCAATTATTTAAGAATCAACTAGGAACCATTAATCCCAAATTCACAAATTATTAAACTGAAACTCGATTGAACGTTTACCCGAAAGTGATTAGAAAACAAATAACTGAAATTGATTGGTAAGAGTTCCAGTTTTAGAATGGAATATTTTAATAATCGGCTCGGTTTCAAATTTTAATATTATTTCTATCCCATAAAAAGTATAACATTTGTTTAATTTGACGTCCCATAAAAAGATGCAAACTATTATATTTAGAAACCTTTTACTATAAAATTATCAAAATATCTTTACCTTTTCTTTTGGAGTATTTTTTTTTCTCACTCCTATTCTTCACATAACCTCATGGGCAAACAAGACTTTATATATAAATTCAACACACGTGTAAATTTTCATGTCAAGTCAAATTGTTACATTTTTCCTAAGACGAAAATAATAGTTTAAAACCAAACCCAACAAAGAACGAATTAACACCCTTACATCCATGCATCATACAGCTATCCTACTATTTTAGTACTCCATTGATTTTAGCTATCATGATTACAATCCGTCGACAACAACAATCCAGGTAAGTTCCTCATATATAAGGATTGAGTGAGAAGACACTAGACAATTTTATCAACAAAGTAAAGACGGTTTCCCTTTAACCATATTCCCAAATGTGACTATGCAATACGATAATACTCTCTCCGTTTCATAATATAGAAAACATTGTGCACTAATCATATTATTCATTATATATTTTGATATTTACTTCTTGTCTGTAAATGATTTAATATAAATTTTATTTCGATCTATGATTATAATTTATATCTTATATTATTTTTGATATTTTATATTAAATTTATAAAAAAACATCGTTTGATTATTCTGCGAACCATTCGTTGTGACGGTGAATTTTTTTTGGACATGAGGCTCCGTTGCTTATATTATACGACGGAGGAGTACCATATAATCCATACATCCGGCCAAGTACCGTATCAAATGCGCAATGTAGCACTGCAACCTGTAGAGCGAATCCCAGATTTTCCACCTAAAGAAAGGGAGACCATAGATTCACATGGTAAGTGGCAACTCCATCCATCAGATATCGGTTGCGTGCCGAGCAAGTACCTTGGTGGGTTAGGTGGTGAGACAACCCAGCAAGCAGCAGCAAACATGCAAGCAACTTTGTTCAGCTTACTGGTTTACACATGTGAACAGTGCGAACTCCTTGAGGTCCCCAGGCCTCCTCATTTTAGGGTCAAACGCATAAGTCACCACCAAAGTGGGCATGAAATATATGGTATGGTATGGGTCACATAGGGGTCAGCTCACTCGCACCAAACCAAAACTAGCATTTCTACGTAATCCTGTTAACTATAGTGTTTAAAAAAAAGGATATAATTTTAACCCGTCAAAAAATCGATAAATCTATGAAATTAGTTCATGAAAGATTGAACAGTTAAATCTCTGACAACGTAATTAAGAAAAGAGGTACTCTCTTTGTGCTAATGTAATTACAAAACACGGATCAAGCGAATATTAGAAACATATTTTGCTTCACGTCGTAAAACGATCAAATATTATATTTATTTCATATGAATTTTAACAAATTACTAAAAGTTGATGTCCCAAATAAATTACTTCCTCTGACCAAATATATTTACAATATTGACTGAATGGGATTTTTTTTTTCTACTCTAATTCTCAGTCATAATTTTTTCTCTCTTCATTTTTTTAATTCTAAACCACACACAACTTTATACAAAATGATTAAAAGTCCAAAATATTTTTTCGTATATCACATTCTTCTTTCATTATTATTCTTTTTCTCTTTATACACTCGCAGATTCACTCACCCAATTCTCAAGGATATTCAGGAAAATAACATAAAGTCGATGTATTATTTAATAATCGCATCAAACTAACACATCGCATCATATCTTGAATGGATCAAGTATCGCTGTTCACAAAAAAATCGTCAAATAATAATGATATTTTAAACTTATACTTCAACTCAGTGTGAATAAAGTAATTTTATTATATTATCAACACAAAAAATATAACTCCTAAAAATGTGCATTGTAGTATAATATTTCCTTCGTCCCCGACTCTAGTTAAAATTGCAATAGTTGCTTTTTTTTTTAATGTCCCACAAACATGAGGGTATACAAACCCGGGAGTACTATGAATTCCCTCAAAACATGCAAATATTATTTTTTCTATCTTATATATTTTATAATATTTATTTTTGATATATAAATTTAGATTTTTTTTTTAGAACATCAATTTTCAACCACATAAAAAAAATTCATCTTTTTTGATTCCTCAACACACAAAAATTTTCATATAAAAAAATGATATAAAAATTTTCATATAAAAATTTCGAAACATCCCAAAACGAAATAAAATATATGAAACGTAAAAAGTACCGTTTAGCAAAATTTTTCTACAAAATATCCATATTCTTTGCCAATTGTTAATCACCTCCAAATGAAAAGTCAATTATGCCCCCACCAAACCCCACCCCACCACGCACCCTAGCCAACTTTTGGGAAACAAGATAAATAATGTATGCGTGAGGGATAGTTGTGGAAATAAAGTAAGGGTGATTAGCATTTCTCCTATTTTTTATTTTAAATCTTATCAATCCATTTTATTATCGTAAATTGGTTATTATAGATAAAATTTAACATATATAAATTATCATGTCATATAAATTGATTGTAAGTTCTTAGTTTCTTTCAAAAAAATTACAATACTTATTTTATTTGTATATCGACAAAAATTACAATACTTTTTTAAGAATTTTTTTCTTACTTAGCTACAAAATATCCTTTTTTTAATTTTATATTACATCAAGTTATCTCATTATTTTTTTCTCTCATTCCTCTATCTAACACAACCGCAAGGGTAAAAAAAATCAAAACTCATAAAATAACACATATAAATTTTTATGGCAAATCAAACCTTTATACTAATTTGTATGAGACGAAAAGAGCACTACATCCGTCGCACAATTATTGAAATGTTTCTTTTTCTTTGTATAATTCAACACGTAATTTAAGGAATTTGGTTACACATCTAAACGACATGATTTAAATTTTTTAATGATCCACGATTATAGGACATGACGTTTACTATCATTAATATTTCACAAAATTTTTTCAAGAAACAATATTTGATCATTTCGTAATATCGATCAAAATATTTATGTTATATATATCTGATAAAAAAATTATAATTATTTTTTACAGATGGAGTATAAATTATGAAATCGTTATAAGTTAATTGAACCGAGGAAATACTAATGAAATAATCCTTCTTGAAGGGTCGGCTCACTCACACCCACACACAAAAGGTCTAAGAGTCTCATGACAAACGATACTATACCACCACCCCACACTCATGTATCCACGTGCAGAGGTCCACATTTTCAAGATTCAGAGGGATTGGAGAGCACTGTATAGTTGATCGGATTCACATGATATGATGATGATCAGTCTTGTCTTTTCCTTTTTTTTTTTTTTACGAGGATGTTCCAATCAATTCATACGATTAATCCCGAATATTAACAAGACACACTTCATCAATATCGAATAAAATTTTAATCGAAATCAACAAACGTGATCAAACTAAATTTTAAGATTATTGAATTCAAACTCAAAACCTTAAAATAAATAAAAATTAAACCAAACCTCACTGGACGTGTGGTGTATCACAGTCTTGTCTTTCCATTTCACAGCATCCTCAAAAGTTCCTTTTTGCGCTTGTTTCAATGCTGCTGCCAGCTGTTTCGTGCATCATCATTATTCATTACCATGGGTCATGTTCATATGGTCTTGAATTTCCTTGTTTGTGTGTGTATGTGATCGGGATGTTCTTATCCTCGTGTGACCATTGAACTTAATGTAAAGTTTGTTTGGACATAATAGACCACAAA
Organism: Drosera spatulata; assembly: GCA_035668315.1. Classification (NCBI taxonomy): domain Eukaryota; kingdom Viridiplantae; phylum Streptophyta; class Magnoliopsida; order Caryophyllales; family Droseraceae; genus Drosera; species Drosera spatulata. The sequence continues at coordinate 10,115 of JAOVYX010021582.1, forward strand.
AATGCGTGATAAATTTCATTATCAAAAAAATTTCATTAGGATGAAAAACTTAATTTGTCGGGTGCTTAGTACTTTAGGACATGGTAACAACTTAGTACTCAAGTTTGACAGAATTATCCATGCTATTCTTGACGTCGATGAGTTCGAAATCAACTTACTTTCAACCCTCAGCCATATATTGTGTCTAAAAAACTGTTAAAACTCGAGTTTTAATTCAAAAACAATTGATATTAAAGGAGTAATCTATGATTTATGTATCAAAATATTTTGAATTTTTAAATTCTAATGTGGAAATTGTAATTTTTAAAAATTACATCATGTGAATGTCATTTTTGGATTTGAAACATCAATATATATAAATTGGGTAACATAGATTGATTAGACCGTTAGACCTAATTAGGTCTGATATGGTACTAAATCTTTGAGAATCCAATTCGAACTTAATTTGACGAGGAGTATATATAGCATTCCACAACCTCATATAAAATCGTTTTGAGCTCTGAAATTACGGTGTAGATATTGTATCATGACGAAAACACTGTGGAACCGATCGATAATTGTGTGAACATTGGATGTAGCCACAAGAGTTATTTGGTCAATGTTACGATTCAACAGACATAATAAATCAACCTGGGAAACAAGGCAGAGTACTTCCTACGATTTAGTAGTCCAATTAATTTGGTAGGTCGCATTTATTGAAGCTCAAAGATACTCCATTGAGAAACATGACTTCCACCAAGATTGAGTAAAAAGTGGACTATAAACCAGGACTGTAAACATGACCGGGGTTGTTCAGCCTCGGGTCGCTTATTCGATTGCTCTACTCAAGCTCGCTTACAATCAACCCGAGTTTGCCAAAGGTAAATTTTGACTTTGTTATAATGGTTGTCAAATTTGACAATGAAGATAGCAAATGTCCTATTTTAACAACCCACAATCTACAACAAAAACCCAAACATCAACAACACCAAATCTATCAACACACATATGACATTTTATTTATCGTCGATCAAACAACAATGTCAAAATATAGTACAATCCTGTTGGAACAATATTGACAAATTATAAAAAATTGGCACTATTCTTTAAAATTTAATTTGCTTTAGCTAAATATAGTTAATACCATTGGAGATGCACTTAGAGGTTCGTCGGGCTCATTAAAGACTTCGACGCCTTTAAACTTACTTCGTTTGAATCTAGAAAAAGAAAAATTCATATGTAGAACTTTCTCTAGCGCTATGAAATCGTAACGTTACAAATCGTGCATGAATCCAGCATGTAAAATACAAACATTAGTTCGTTGTTTACTTAAATCCTAGGTTGCATCGTTAAAAACAAATAATAAAGCGCCTTAAAAAATGATGAATGGAAACTTTACTATGCAACAATGCAACTTTAATAGGACGTAAGGATTAATATTTTTGACAAATATAAACAACATATATAGGGAAAACCGATATGTATAAATTAAATATATGTTGTGTATTTTAAAATAGACAACATATATTTAAAAATAAAGCTACCTAGGTTATGGTTTTTTATTTCGTCCCTATCCGGTCTCAAGTTCGGATAAAAATGATGAGGGTTGTGTATTAGGTAGCTGACAGCCAACACGTAAAAAATCCCGTTGGATCTCTCAATATGAATATGACTACTTGTGAAAAAGAAATGACGCCGTCGTATTCATGTAGCCAATCTCGTTTGATGGGATAAAGATTTGATTTGTTGTTATTATATATCCGTTTTTCCCTTTATATATATTTTCAATCCTTGTGGATCTGACGAGCTCTTATTGAGTTTATAGAGCTCGAGCCGAGCCGACAAACCCAAGCTCAAGTTTGTTTCATTTATCTAAAAGGGCTACAAACCTATTCAAGTTTGATAACGTGCTCTTAACGAGACAAACTCATATCAAGATTCCAACTTAATCAGCTTGCTTATGACCTTGACTACGAAAGGCACTCAAATAAAATTTAATGAGGTGGATGTTCATTTTCCTAATATTCTTATAATCTTCATCTTTTTGTGTACTTCCTACAAAGCGTAGTTTGTAACTTCTTTTCCTTGTAGAGCATAGTTAATAAAATACAGAACGGCAAAAGTACGGTACTAGTATTTTACGTGTATAGTACGTGAAGATGAAAAAAATTTGGGATAAAAAAATGGCTCAAAAGAACCTATACATCAAAGATACGGTACATGTATATACGAATATAATACATCATGTCATGAAAAATACGGACGAAAAACACGACATACTTTCTTATATTTTTGTATATTTTATTCAATTTATAGCATGATAAAACTAAATTCATATGAAAGTCACATTTATGAATCGATAATAATATTTGTACATAATCTAAAAATTAAAAAAAGTGGCATTTAAAGATGAGTAGTTACTCCAAAATAGTATTCTAACAAAACAACTGATTTAGATAGAATAAACTAACTTCATAAAATAGATGACAATTTATATATTTAGGCATTGTCATATAATAAGAAAGCTACATATATGCCTTTCAAAAAGAGAGAACTATGTATATGAAAATATGATGCTGTTGGTCAGCCACAACAATGACAGATATGAAGTGTTTTATAAGTTTGTTGTAAGAATTTTTGGGTTAATTTTTTCTTTTTTCTTTGAAAATTTGAAATCTTCTAATTTTTTGTCTTTGTTGCAGCTAACAAGCAGCAACCGCTGCTTCACATTGCATCAAATTTACAATCCCTTCGAACACACTTTAGTTCTCTCAAAGATGAAACATTATTTTGTTAATGGAGTATGTGAATTTAAAATTTTTTATATTGTTTTAATCATTTTAATAACAAACCAATCAAATGTCTAAGTAAATAAATTATAAAATTTAAAATTGGTCATTCGAAGAAAAAAAGATGGACATTTATACCAAACATATAATACGAATGATGTATAAAACGTGTATCAAACGTTGATACGAAAAAATTGCGTATTTTCACTTATCTTTTAAAAATGAAAGGCAAAACGTATTTTTTTTTATAAAAACGAACGGTATGTATATAATACGCATATTATACGCATTTTTGCTAACTATGTTGTAGAGTACAAATAAACATGCTTGTGAGCTTACGGAGCTGTACCAAAATATCATGCATGGTGTTGCGATTCAGGGTTCAGTCTAACATCAAAACTGAACCTCAATTGTATACATAAGTAAATTGGGTTCATTTCTAATCCAAAAGTTTTGGTTAGTAGGTTTTGTATTATTCATATATATAAACCGTTCATTTTTTTCTCTACGATCGATATGAATAAGTACTCAACTCACTACATAACTCAACACATGTATCATGTACAATGAAATGGAGTAATACGATCTTCATGTTTATTTGTTTTCCATCTCATTCTTATATTAATCTCTTAATTCTCTTCCTACTCTAATAGATTACTATTATTCCATACATTCGATAATTTTGTAATATATACATATTTTGTATTATTAATTTTATATGTATGAATATAAATTTTATTTTTATATCAAATCATGTCTGATCGTCCCATAATATATATTTTGATGAAGTACGTAATTAGGGATACGCGTTGGTGATTTCAATTATACGCAAAATATTTTCCAAATTCTTTACTTGGATAGATAATCTTGACTTTGAGCCTACCCAGTGAATTATACGCGTTGGTGATTTCAAAATCAACTGTACGGCATCTCATCCCACATCATTTTCCAATTTCTTTATCTCTTTACTTTATTTTCAAGCAAAATATTAAGGCAAGAAAGAAAATGTTTTTGGAGTGCTATAACCAACTTTCCTGCCATTAACTTGACAAGTTGAAAGAGCTTCTAACCATACAAGGACTCCTAGAAATCTTAGGCGTGATAATTAAAAGAAAAGTAGCTACCACTATATGCATAATCTATCCACTAATATGACAATAAAGTTACAACGTAGCACATGAATGCACATGGAACTCAAAAAGGGAAGTAAAGCAATTCACACCCAATCATGGGAAATTCCATTCTTCAGTAATAAAGAGATTCCTTGTACTTTATTATTAAAAAAAAAGGGTTGTTTATATAGTTACGACGTAACAGGAGCTATATATATCGACACGTTCTGGGAGAGTGTAAGAGAAGAATCCAGCATTTCAAATTAGACCCGAATAACTTATACATGTGAAATATATTCATTTTTTAACACAAAAATCATAACTAATAAGTTATGGGCTTTTCATATATATAAGCTGCTATCTTTTCTACAAAATGTTAATGTGGATAACCAACCTCACCACATAACCTCAACAACACCAAAGATAGGTGTCGTAATATGTGTATAACCGATGCAATAAAACAAGTGAATGGAAAGATATATAACTACAGTATAACAAACAATAACAACAAATCAAGTCTTTATCCCATCAAATAGGGTCGGCTACATGAATACGACGGCGTCATTCCAATCTGTCATGTACATCATCTTCTGTAAGATTATGAAAGGCCATATCATACTTCAAGGTTTCTCTCATGGTCTTTTTAGGTCTCTCTCGTCCTCTCTTGACATGTGCTAACTCCCAAACTTCACATCTCCTAACAGAAGCTGTGACTGGCCTGCGTTTTATATGATCATATCATCTTAGTCATGACTTCCTCATCTTATCTTCTACTAGAGCCACACCCAATTTCTGTCTGATAACTTCATTTCGTATCCTATCTATTTTTATATGTCCACACATTCACCTAAACATTTTTATCTCATTTACATTCATTTTCTATCCATGCTACCACTTAATTGCCCAATATTTTGACCCATACAGCATCGCTGGTCGAATATCTATCTTGTAAAACTTTTCTTTTAATTTGATAGGTATTTTAGAATCACATAGCATCCCTGAAACGTCCTTTCATTTCAACCAATCTGTTTTAATCCTATGATCAATATTTACATCAATTCCTCCATTCTTATGTAGCATCAAACTTAAATATTTGAAAGAATCTGTTTTAGGAAGAGACTCTGTTCCCAACAATATATTCTCACTATTTGTTTGACTACTCTCATTAAAGACACATTCCATATATTCTGTCTTGATTCTACTGATCCTTAACCCCTTACTTTCCAACGCCTCCCTCCAAATCTCAAGTTTTTTATTCGCCCCTTCTTTCGTATCATCCACCAGAGCAATATCATCAGTAAAAAGTAAATACCATGGTACTTCATCTTGTATATGCCTAGTGAGATCATCCATTATTAAGGCGAAAAGGTATAGGCTCAAAGTTGACCCTTGGTGCAAACCCACTTTAATAGGAAAAGCAGTCATTTCACCAACATGGGTTCGCACATGTGTAGCAGCTTCTTGATACATGTCTTTCACAATCTCGATATACCTACTTGTCACTCCCTTCTTTTCGAAAGTTCTTCAAATCGCTTCTCTTGGAACAGAATCATACGTCTTTTTCAGGTCGACAAAAACCATATGTAAATTCTTCTTCTCTATCCTAAAACGTT
>JAOVYX010021583.1:0-44562 GCA_035668315.1 Drosera spatulata
CTCAATTCGCGTTTTTAAGCATCCAAATCATTCCACACACATCAAACACATCAAAACATGTCCCAAAGCATGCACGGAAGTAACGATCGTGTGTGAACGAATAAAAGAGGTGTGTCAGACGAGTGAGAGGTTACCTTGATTATCGACGATGCTTAATACACACGATCACACAAACGGATCCGTTGATGTCCTATAAACAACCTGCCGGTGTTGATCCCTCCTTCACGCTGCTGCTGACCTTCGTCTCACAGCGTCGTGGTGATGGTGATGATCGTGAAGGTGGTGATGATGATGGTGTTGATGATGATGCATTGGTGTAATTGATGGTGTTGAAGGTGGTGGCAGCGTTGGCGGCTGAAAATGGTGTTGGTGGCTGCTGGTGTGGTGATGGCAGGTGGTTGATGGTGGTCGACAGTGGAAGATGTTGGTGTGAGTGGAAGAGTGATGGAGAGGAAGTGGGAAAAGGAGGGAGTGCGGGAAGGTGAATGGAAGAAAAGAAAGAGGTAGGTGAGGTGGGTTATTATCCCATGTTTCGTCTCACGAAACGTCTCGTTCAATCCATTATTCACTCAAATTTCGTAATATTAATCTACGAAAAATCTATTTGCATCGATAGATTTATTTCGTGTATGAAAATATGACGTCTTGAGTCATAATTCATTATTTTTGGGATTAAATCGATAGTCCTTGCGTGCAACGTTTATAACGTTATAACAATGTAACGTTATTCGTTCGTAACGTTTATTGACGCGTTCAACAAATCATCCCAAAATAATCCGTCGTCATATTTGATTTAATTAATCAAATATTTTCTTAGATTTAAATATATATAACCTTTTAGCACGATTTATTTTAAAATCATAACGTTATATATTCATCTCAAAACTCACAAAATTCTCGGGTATTACATCTTTTAATCTTAACCATTCATTTTCATCGTTTAATCTCGACCATTCATTTTTCACTAGACGCACATATGCCATAACACACACACTCTTTTCTCAAAAAGAATATTTTTTAATGGTGGATTTATTGTATCAGTTGTGAGAGAAAATATGGAATAAATTATAACAGGTGACGATTGTTTAGTTTTTTTTAATGAAAAGTTATCAAAATTGAAAAAATTATTATTAAAAAATTAAGATAATCCAATAAAAAAAAGTATTACATGATATTTGAACGGATAAAGTAATACTTTGCGTATTACTTTTTCTCTGTGTATCAAGTAATGAAAGCACCGTTCAAGGACAAATTTGCAGAGGATTCGGGATACGCCTCAAAACTTTACCGAATTGATAAAAGCATGTATAAACTTTATTACAACTTCCAAAGCTTCAGGCCTAGGACTTGAAACAACCGAGTAAGAGAATCGTGAGCAAGACTTATTAATGGATAGAAGAGTGAAACAAGTCACAAATTAAGGAAAGTAAGGTTGATAATTATGAATGGATGAAAATTGAAGAACTAATTCTAAAAAGAAAGAAAGAAAAAAACATATCTCACATAATCCCATTAAATATAGGATATAAAAGACGACATTTTTATATGAGAGAATAATATACGTAGATTTTATCCTTATTTTTATAAATAGAGAGATTGTTTTCACTGTTCTCAGATATCGAATATCTGACCTCAACCTTAATGAGAAACGGTTTATTACTGAGTCAACTTGACAGAAGAATTAGTTCTCTTTCTTGCTATACTTTCTTTATTATTTGTTCCAAATTAACTACAATATCCCCTAATTTAGAAACAATTACTAATTAAAAAGATCAAGTCATATTTCCTTTACCCTATTACCACAACTCTCACAACACTCATTGTCATCTAAGAAGTAAGACCATCTTTGATACATAAGATAAAAAAGGATTGAATAATTAATTCTGCTAATCCCATGTTTGATAATAGAAACAACACCTCGATTATCATTTCACCTGAAGGGATAACCCCTCTAATCCCCTCTCTATTAATTCAACCTTTCCCTGATATTATTAATCCCATCTGTCGATATTATTACTTAAACAACCCTGATCGTCGGTCGTTGACCTATCGACCGCTGATCGCCATCGCCCGACCGTCGATCACTGATCACTGCCCCTGATCGTCGTCCAATCGTCTACTGTCGGCCGTCGGTTGTCACCTGACCGTCGATCGCACCTTCGCCCTCGGTCGTCGACCGACTATCGATCGTAAAAAAAAAAGACTATAATATTATAGTATTTCTTCATTCCAAGACAAATTGGGCTACATATTAAATGTGGTTCCCACGTCACTAAAGGGTGACTTTTAGGTGCCAAAAAAATCAGAGTATCCTTGTTTTGTATTCCTATCGCATCATCTTGATGATCATTTCTTTTTCTTTTTCTTCTTTTGTTTTTTTATTACTCTTCTTTCTCATAATTTTTTTTTTCATTTTCATCAAATTCAATATACACATAAATTTTCAGGATGATTTATTTATTAGTGTTTAATGGGACGGAGAAAATAATTTATTTAGAACGGAAAATAATATTGATGCCTTATAAAAATAAACATAAGATCTGCGTATGTTGATACCAAAATCGTGTCAATCTAATGGGTCAAAGACCCAAAATAAAACTCAACATCACTAAGCCAAACATTTATGAGAAAGGGACAAGGGGCATAAAATGAGTGGGTGACTATGTCACCTATGAGATCATGAAAAGTATGTGACAAAAAAAAAAAATTGTGTATTTTATTATATATGTTTATCCCATCAATAAAAAAAGATATTCCCTTCATTCAAAAAAAAAATGATATCAGATCATGTTTGATCGTTTCGTAACATGTATTAGGTTGAATTACATAATTTATACAACCATTGATGTTTCATGATAAAGTTACAAAAAAACTACGTTTGATCGTCGTTGTTCACGTGTCAAACTTTGTATAGACATGCGTGTCAAACTTTACATATATATACGTGCCAAGTCAATCCGTTTGTACTTTTTTGTGGGACGAAGGTAGTAACTAATTTGAAACCTACTTGTCTTTTATTGGGTATTCTTGAAATCCTACTGACTTAAGAATCGGAGCTGGCCCTCAAGGAAAACTTCTGAGGTCCTATTAATCGATCTACTTTTTTTTTTTTTTTTTTGTTATTACAAAGAGTATGGAGTAGGGTCCAACAAAAAAGTACCATCACATAAATACCTGGGCCCATAAGCCCAAACTTCTACGTAGTTTTTACACAAACAATGTAAATAATTTTTTCTTATAAGGATGTCTTATTGATACCTAGGCTCAACGCGATTGTGTGAATATAATTTTTTTAAATGATACTCCCTTCATCTCAATTTAATTACAAAACTTTCTTTTTTGATTAATCCTAATACAAATACAACACTTTTATTAATTTCTTATTTGATAATCAATTTATATTAATACAATCAAATTATCTCATCTCATCTTTACTTTTCCTTTCTCATTTTCTCCTAAATCTCACTTATATCATTATCATTAAAATATTCTTTTTATACTATATATTATAAAAATTTAACATAATTATAATATAAACCACGTGAGGAAGCAAATAATTTCAGTTAACCTGAGACGGCGATATATTGATTACTGATGAGGAGGTGCGTACCTCTTGCTCCAATCCACGGCCTCGGCTTGTAACCTTAACCCCCCGCTCTTCTCCCTCCACTCACACGTCCTGGCGCATCTGAATTGAGACTCTAGAATCAATCACCATGAGCTTCTGCAAAACCCTAGCAACCCGAGCCCCATTCCCCTCTACAATGAAACTCTATTTCCCCATCCGGCATTTCCATCACCATTTCTTCCCTGGGGTTCAACCTCGCCCCCGAACTCTCCCTCCCCTCAGCCGCAAACTCCACGTGATTCGATCGTCCACTCCATCCCCTTCCCCAGCAACTCAATCCGAGTCCCAAATCACCGAGGATGCCGTTGAGCAGTTGCTCTCCTCGCCGGACACGGCCACCATCACGGCCAAAATGGAGAGGAAAACAAGTGCTAGTGGATGCGGGCCTTGGTTTCCGTATTTGGATAGGTTTAGGGTTGGGGATGTTTGTTTGAGCAGCGAGGAAGTGTTGGAAGCCTTGGGAATGCATTTGTCGGATGCGAGGAAAGATAGGCTGAGGAAGGTGGCAGGGAGTCGGAGCTATTCGATTTGTTTGGTGGTTGAGGGATTGAGTGATTTCGGGAATGCTTCGGCTGCGTTTCGTTCCGCTGATGCGCTCGGGGTTCAGTCTGTTCATGTCGTTTCTGATGATAGTTCGAAAAGGTGCAGCACCGTGTGGTTTGAGGTGAATTATGGGTTTTTTTTTTCCTTCCTGAGTTTGCACCCTTTTTCGTCGAAATCTATGGGTTGGTTCACTTTTGTTAACTTTGAATAATGATTTGATCGAGCTCTGTTGGAATATGGTATTCTTGATCTTGGTAGTGATTCAGTGTGGAATAGTTTCGATCACTTGGACATCCCTTTTTAAAATCAAAGGGTTCCTCGCAGGTCAATAATGCAGGACCAGTCAGTGTTCGAGGAGATATATCCTACATCGTTGTCGTGGTTCGTTGATTAATGAAAGATACAAGCTTCTTCTTTGGCTCTTATTCCCCATACTAGGTTTGAGTGTACAATATACATGAAAGATTTGAAGACAATAGATCGAGACACACAACAGTAAGAACGCATGAATTTAACGTGGGGTTACACGAGCATCGGAGTAAAAGGCCACAAGGACACCACCACAAATCGTGATAGCAAAACACTATGTGAAGAGAGGATTATAGAGCATATCAGATCGTATTAGATCACAACTCAAACCCCCAAAACTGATATATGGATGTTTTAACATGGATATATTTATAGACCCATAAAAGATATGATTATAATAAATTTAATCTCGCAATCGTGGCCCGTGGCACGGCCCGTGCCACTCATGCATCAGAGAACTCAAGCTGCCAACATGCACGACCGTGCTTCCATGCACGGCCTGTGCCCTTCATCGTGCACGGTCCGTGCGCCCTTGTGCACTGCGAGATGTGGCTATGCTCAGCAACATATAGAAAGCCACTAGGCATGGCCTGTGCCTCTCTGGCACGGTCTATGCCAATCTGTTAGAGTCCTTCTTCACTATTTTAGCACATCCGCGATATTACATCATATTAAAAGACTGTCCCGTGCGTTGCACGGGATGAAAAATTATAATGAAATAATAGCGTTAAATGACTCATGTCACAAAGAAATCGATAAATTAATTTTTCGTAAATTTGTATTTTAAAAGAATATTTGTTTTTTTGGTTTCAATTTTTTTAAATGGCATCCTTTTAAAATGACGACAATATTCTATCATATCGTTTGTTATTTGTCGTTAAAAATGATTGAATAATACGATATATATTAGATTTTGTGTTTTAAATCACTAATATGATTATTTGTTTATGAAAGATATTGTATATAAGATCAATGGAGAATTTTTCATACTAGTTTTAATAAAATTCAGGTTATAGTGGTTGATGAGAGGAGGAATCGGGATGTTGTTTTAATTTTGATTGGTTAAAATATATGTTAGATTAGATTTTATTTAATTGATTTTAATTTTTTTAAATGACATCTAATTTAAAATGACAATGATGTCCTATCATACCGTTTGCCGTTTATCGCTAAAAGAGATTGCGGTATATGATATATACTAGATTAAACCCCTCATCTTGAGTGAGCTTAGACTACATCCGTTGTGGATGTGAAGTAGTCGATAACCTCAACAATACACTTATGCGGTACGTTAGGCCTGATATGCGGAACGTTAGCCGTGACATAAATATTAAGGACTTTTCTTTCACTTCAGTATGTTGTACCCGGTTGGCGGTACATGGGGGATTGTCAGGTGAGAGCATTCGGTAACCATACTTTGATTCCTTACCAATGAACAAGCTCTGTATAGAGAATGTGTGGTTCTTTTTGTGTCAAACAATGTTTGTGTGCTTTATCCACCCCCCAGTGTGTGTGGTTTTGTCAACATGTGCCAACAATGAGTAATCCTAGGCTATGTGCTTGAACATCGTGAACATGTGAAATGGGTATATAAGGATGTTGTGCTCAGCCTGCAAGACAATTGTGAAGTTGAAAGTCCTAGAAATGCCTAGAGGCATACCATTACAAAAACTTCCTTGACCCATGACCCATGTATACGCAACAGGAGCTGTATACGCAATAACAATATGTGTGCATACTCAGACGGAAACTAAATTCCCATTCATGACCCATGTAAAAAGCTACAGCTAATAAAAAGTGTAGAACAATTAGCTCATAAGGACCACCATTATATACCCATTCATCATGGATGCACCAATTGCGACTTCCTATGCAAGTCATTGGATGAAGTTCATCATGAATATTTCATCAAGGATAGCTAAACTAAGTTGAGACAAGGTCCATTGTAGGAAACAAGATTTCCTAGAATCCATATAAGGAATGAATTGATCATCAAATATACAAGTAGCTCAAGCTTGCAAGCTTGCATCACACTGCATGCATCATATTTATACATCAACACACACATGTGCAATTGAAACTCATCACAACAACTAATGGTTCATCTCCATGCTTCAAGGATCTCGGTTCATCGCATTGCTGCTTTGTGCTTGCTGAACAAGGGTCTCAGATTTAGTACTTCTTTCTTAAATATAGCAACATTTCTTCCTAACCATATGTAATATATCGACGCCATTATTGTGGCCTTCCTGAATCTAGCCTTCTTTGATCTTCATCTTTTAACACGACAAAGACAAACAAGAGTTGCCTCTCAGTTCTTCCTCTGACCAGTCAAACATTTTCTCTCCAGCCCTTGTTGCTTGATCGGTTTAGTATAAGAGCATTCACACATCAGATGGTTCCTGGTCTCAGTCCCTACTCTTCATGCTGGACATAAGCCATAATCCACACTACCCCATCGATCACGTCCTCTTTGGGATTTCAACCTATCAAGGACAATGCGCCATAAAAAAAGAATACATGCGTAGATTGAATCACATCACTCCACCTCCAGTCTATACCAGTTAAATTTCTCCTTATCAGGATGCAATTCCTAATAAACCTTTTACTCTAATACGTCTTTCTAGTGTCATTAAGGCCATATGAACCATGTCATCCCATACTATCTCCCTTCAGCGCGTCCTCCATATCCTTGGACTGCTTGATGAAGGCTGGACATTCCAGATGTTCTTCTCAGTTATATAGAAGGCAAGAATCCACTTCTCCTTTAGCGCTAAGTGCCATAATACTTGCCAATCGTTGACATATTCCATAATGATAAGTTCTTAAGCCCAAGACCTACATATTGCTTAGGCAAATATACTTTCTCCCATGCTACTGCAGATCTGTTTGAATCAACTTTCCCATACCTAATATATGACCTGCATAATGCTTTATATCATCCATCACACCTCTTTGGATAATAAGCACCTGAGCCCCATAGATTTCTATGCTCTGCAATCTATCACTTACTAGTTGCGTCCTCCCCCATAAGATAGCCTTTTACTACTCTCCACAATGAGTTCTGATTAAGGGCTAACCTTCCTCTAATGACCTTTCTGTATTGATCTCATGATTCTTGATTTGTTTTTTGAAAAATAAAAATCTCCTTGTTTTTCATAATTTGCTTTCTTATCGTTTCATTTCCTCTCGACACTGTTTAGCAAGGTCAAGGACCGTTAAATAGGAAGATTTTGCATACCCTTCGTTTGGTGTTCCTATGATTTTTTATTTCTTGGTTTTCCTTCCTTGTTCCTTCCAAATCCACCATCAATTACCATCCAAGCAAACAAGGTGTTTTTTCCTCGAGTCCATATTTATACTTTCTAGTTTGCTTATGTTTAGTTGCATGATTCCTGCAGATACAAAGAAACTCGGAATGTTAGCATGGGTGCGGAGAAATGGCTGGATATTGAGCTCTGGGATTCTACTTCAGAGTGCTTTGATCATTTGAGATCTCGAGGATACCGGATCGCAACGACACATATGGGATCTGATGCGGTTAGTAGTGGTTGTCTGAGCACTTATGGTGTGCCTTTGATGGATTCTTGTCAATGTGCATAGTATTTTTCCTTCAAGGGTCTTCTTGTCGGACAATATCATTATGGTTGCTCTTCTGCTCTTAATTTTTTTTTTTTTTCTAAAATCTTTCATATGGTCTCTAGGTGTCTATATGCGACATAAACTGGTCACACCCCACTGCAATAGTTGTTGGGAATGAAGGCAGGTGAACCACTCTTCAGCATGATCCTAGTTCCTTGTACTGGATTTAAGTCTTTCTCGAATGCTCCTCCTATTTGCTTCTGTCCTGTCAATCTCATTTTGCCTGCTGCTGCTGTGAGTTGAGGAATCTGACCAATGAAAGTGTATCCTAGAATTCTACTGGTGGAAAATTTTTGTTTTCATGTTGAATCCTACCATTGCAATTCGTTTGTCAGGGGAATCAGCAAGGAAGCTCTGGAATTATCAGATCTGCAATGCAGTATTCCAATGAGTGGCATGGTGGATTCATTCAACGTCTCTGTTGCTGCTGGCATCATTATGCACCATGCGGTTCATGACAGAAACCTGCGACTGGTAATGCACCATGGTTATGATTATGGACGATGTCTGAATTAGTTTGATATGTTCAGCTTTGTACTAGAAATGTTTTTGATCCACTTGGCGAGTTGGTATAATCCGAATTTGTGTGATGCTTTGTGATGCAGATATCAGGTCAAACCAATTAATGTTTCTGCTCCATTGAGGATAATTGTTGAGAAATCTTATCTTGTTTGGTAAGGCATTTGCCATTAGTTTAATAAGTTGATGCATTTTTATGGTTTGGCTTGCGTTTTTAGGGTTCTCATGGTGATCTCACGAGCGAAGAAAGACAAATCCTGCTGGCTGAATTCTTCTTACGTCATAGTGAGGCTGCAAGTAGCATTGTGATCGAGTATGCTAAGCGAAAGGGTATGGTGGCCCGCCTTTGAAGCTAACAGCTGTTTAGGCTACATATTAAGAAGCTTCATAAGTTATTTGAAGTTCGAGAGACGAATGGAATGTGCAGCATCTTGTTTCTTCTTGTCAGCTGATCTTACTGGGGGATGGGCATGACAAACAGATCATTTTTTCCCTCCGCTGATGTAAAACGTTTCTTTGTAGTCATGCTACTGATTTAGGAGTTGGAATAGTATGATTTGTTACTGATTAGGCTGCTTTTGTCTTAAAACTTTTGACGGGAAATAGCAAAACCCCTGAGGCAAAACTCATTATTAGGCTTATGTTCTCCATTAAATTTCCAAATATGCACTTAACCTTCAAGTTTAGCTCACTTAGTAAGGGCACTCACATTGGATTATGTAAATTTTGATCTTTGTATTATAGAGACAAAAAACTAAGAGAAGTTTTAATTGGGTTGATTGATGACAATTGATATTATGAAATTATAGTATGATTTTGGTAGTATTTTTATAAATATCATGATTCATAATGCTATGAGAATAAAAAAGATTTCATTGTTGCATTTCACTAGAAAATAAAAAATTAAAAAACAAGATTTTCATTGTTTATTGGAAAAAAAAAACCTAACCTCTATTTGTCCCATCAATAATACAATATTTATTTTTTTGGATTTTCTTTCAACATAAAAACCTAAATTAATATTTTCATTTCTACAACTGTTTGCTAACTAACCTCTCACTCAATGTAATAAAAACAAATACATTAATAAAAAAAACACTAAGAAAATAACAAATAATTCAATAAAAATATAAAATATCCGATTCAATTCAAATGTTTTAATGAGATTGATGAACTATAAGGCCGTGTTTGGTATAACATCTGTTTTTAATTTTTTATTTTCGTTTTACTAATTGATAAATGAAAAGTGTGTTTTTTATTTCTGCTTCCAAAATGCATGAACAGAAACAGAAAATAAAAAATCAGAAAAAATAAAATTTATGTGTCGAACTTGGATGGGAGGCCTGAATTTGTGAGTTCTGGTATTTGTGTGGTGGAACATTAGTTGTTGGGCCCTGATCCAGACACGAAAAACCTGCACACACTAGAAATAAGAAACTAGGTTAGTTGGATCCAAAGTGGTGATCTTGGGGGACCAGCTCTGATGCTTAAATTAGTCTCAGTCCTGTAAATGGAAATTTAACGATTGAATATGATCGAGAGAATCTTACCTTTTGAATAGTAAATGAGGATATTTATAGTATATTATTCACCCTTTACATGACAGACACTTGTCATTTCCTCATAGGTAAATGACTTAGCTATCCATTAGGTACCACATGACTTTTTCTCATAGGGTTCTTGGCTTAATAATATTAGGCCTTTGATTGGACTTTTAACTCATAGGATTCATGTTCATTTATGCCAATACTTGCTCCCCAGGTCCCGAGTTGATGATCCAAGTCGGGACCTTAACATGGGTCGAGTTTCAGCCTCAGATATTGAGCTCCTTGTCTTTATTTGCTCAAACCTATTTTCACTTATGTGTGGCCCGACCCTATCACTTTCTGGGCTGAGGCTTCTTTTCAGAGTTGAGCCCGAGTCCGATCTTATCTTCTTTGGAAGACAAGGGGATAAGATCGTCTCTTAACTAACCTTAGGATTTGGTGCCATGAATGATGGCGTCATAATGACGAAATTCTAAAGGTCTTATAGGATTGGAGCCATTAATGATGATGTCATGATGACGGATAGTGGGCGACAGCTGGTGATGACATGGCGCCCTCCAAAATAGTTAAATATGAGAGCAGGATTAACACCAAAATAAATCGCATTCAGAATAAAAAGGTTTCGTCTTCTTAGATCAAACATAAGAAAGGAGCTTTAATCATATTCAATCTAAAACATGTGAATGTCTAACAAAGTTAAGAGTACAAAAGCGTAATTCTAGCATCATTAGTTGCTACTTGTACTTAATTGAATAGAGAATCAATCAAGTTGGTTACTTTAAAAATGAAACCTATCTAGGTGATCAATCTATAAGGGATCATGCATAAAAATTAGGGTTTAATCTCATTCATATAAACATTCAACATGACAATGATAAATAAGTTTAATTCAATATCTCATAATCCTTTGTAATCATCGAGATCCGTTACATGGCCTTGCTAGGATGATCTACTCACTACGCATGATATCAATTACAATCAAAAGCATAATTGAAGACATATTCATCTACAACAGGAGAATTGAGAGATGAAGAAAGCTTCTCTATGTAATTGAAGACGAAAGATCCAAACTTGCAATTAAGATCCGAATAAGAAATGACAAATCTCCAACAAGCGTTCCAAACCCTAACTAGAGAGTTGAGAGAGAAAAACTGATGAAAACTAGCTCTCAATCTGTAAAAAATAATGAAGTTACATGTGGTATTTATAGGCACAAGTAATAATCTAACAAAAAAGATATGATTTCTGAATGAATCTCGCAGAAAATAAATCATCACGTTCCGTACTAATGCTTCAGTGTTGGTGAACTTTTGATTGATGAATCGTCACGGCCCGTTGCTGGGTCTTCACGGCCCATGATAAAGAGCAATGAACAGAGTTGCTCTCTAATTAAGGGTAACGGCCCGTGACAGGGATGCTATGGCCCGTGAAACAGCTAAACTCCTACTCCTTGCTACGGCGTGGTTGTAACGGTCCGTGAACGATGTTTCACACCTCGTGAAGCTTCGACAAAACATCAGACAATGCTCCACAACCCATATTGGCCATGAAAACAACTTATAACATCCGTTAAGCATTGTTTTGCTTAAAAAATCCAAGCTTTATCGTTCCATAACACTTCGCATGCGTCAAAACTCGTTCCTTAGCCTCAAAAGTTCCATATAATCGCCACCTACATCGAAAACATGCAAAACAACAGTACCACATCCACGAGCACAAAACTATCGTTAAATGACACTAAACTAATAAAAACTAACACAAGACAGCAAGTTAACCTAGGAAAAACTATGAGCGTTTTCACACTCATCAAACTTCCCCGAGCCAAACCCTTGCTCCTCCTCGAGCAAGACAAAAGAATCAAGAATTAAAACAAAACAAAACGAAACACATCCGAACGCATTCTATCTCTTCACATGTCATGAACCGTCTCACCCATCCATCCCTCCCAAGCCAAGACAACACTTAACCCAAAAATAAAGACTCAATCAAACGAGATACGATAAAAGTTCCCATAGCTTGAACAATAACGTAATTAGAGTGCAAAACATGTAATAGACCATTTACACTAAATATATATGGTAGAAACCAAACACTCTAAAGTCACCCATCATCCCTATTCACACCACATAAATTACCCCTCAAATCATCCCCTTTATGACACTTCACACCCTCACAAATATTCCCAAGGTATAGCAAGATAAAACGCTTTTGAAACTCATTTTTCAATATGCACTGTATTCTAGCTCTGTTACTTCCTTAAGGTCAGAAATGCATTCGACGTGGCTCTTTTCCAAAGCTACCAAGATCTCAAAGGAGGTCTAGATTTCATACTGGATATATATGTTTTTTTTTTCAAGCCCATCTTATTGAATATCATACCCCCTTTTATCCGTAAATGGTAATTTTGATTAATGAGGTAAGAGACATAGTATTTTGAAGCTTTTTGCTTGTGTAAATTGATTTGATAATTTTTTTCTTTTTTCTTTTTTCATCGATGAGTAGGTCTAGTACATTCTTCAATAACCAAAAATTGCATAAGGATCACCATGGAAGACGGATAATTTATAAACAAAATCGTTTGTATTTTTTAAAAAAAAACTCACACCATGCTCTCCTATAATCAGTGAATATAGTGATAGATGGCATAAAAGAGGAATATGAAGGTTTTTAAATGTCTATCTATGGTCGAAGTCACCACTAAATTAATATCTACACATGAAAAAGTTATATCATGGGAAAATAATAGAATGTGCACCAAATCTAAGTGCAGACAGGCCTGAACGGACGTAGATAAGTCACCATCAGTACTTCGCCGGGAGACAGGAGGCGATAGGTCAGCCTAAGCCTTAACTAGCACATAAACTTCCTTAGAGATGATGTTCAAGCTACATATATTAGTGCAACGATCATAATAAATAAACCTCATCATCTTACTATGCTTAAGCCATAGTTTAAAAGTAAAACACAATTATTATTTTTTTTTGACATTTTTCTGATTTTCTTTTCATACATTTATGACTCAACTAGAAACATAACAACTAAAACAAGATCAACTAAAGACAATCTTCATGACACAGACATGATAACAACTAAACATGGACAAGTTTTAAGACATAGGGACTACTACATCGTAAGCTATGACTCAACAATAACAGAAATCAACTAACTCAACTGACACAACTAAATGTAATACGATAGTACACCTCCCACAAGCCAAACCAGGAATTATACTCAATTATTGAATAGAACATAAAGCACAAAGGACGTAAACACAGATACTCACATCAGCGACGGCAGCGGTGGATAATGGCCTTGAGACACAAACCAGTCACGCATCCATCGCTCAAACTCCAATCTCTGTTGGTCCCTCTCCTCCTGGCAATGTTGGTACTCATGAATCTGCTACTGCTGATCCTCAATCCTTGTCATCTACACTCGTAGCTGGCTACATTGCTCCATAATAGGAGCATAATCAAACCGATACTGTTGCTGACCCATCTGCTGTCCCGTAGCTCCAAACTGAGGCTGATCGTCCTCCTTCATATCATCCATGCTGCTGCTCACCTGCATCAGCTCTCTGTCGCTGGAGATTATCAACAACCTTATCGACCAAAGCATCTACATCGTCTCACATCACCAGCATGGGTCTGTGGAAGCTCAGCTGCTGACGGAGCAAGAAGTGGTAAAACAGGAGCCCTAGCGGCTGCAATGTGAGCTGCATCTCTTGCCTCATCGTCAGAAAACGATCAATTCCTCCTAACTCGAATATCAATGAGCTGAGGATCAACCAAGGCAGCCGTCCTCTCAAAGTCTTTAAAGAGCCACAAACAATAGCCTTGCGTATATGACACCCTCCCGGAATTCTTCAGAAATGCCCGGTCCAAGCTCTTCGATCCCACAGACGATGTCCATCTGTCAAAGCTCTTTGGCACGGGAACTCTGCTCTCCTTCTTACTTCGCAAGTACAAGGCTATCGCAGTCACAAACCCTCTAAAAGCAATCTCTCTGGTGTCCTTGCGAGCCATATATTGCATATGACTAAGCAAATGGAAACCAAAATCAATCTTGTAACCGTTAGCTATTGCCCAAAGATCAATGAGTTCCTCCCGAGTCATTACTCCATCACTCTCAGTCCATGAGTAAATAGACTTCGACAAGCACCTATGAAGATATCAGAAAGTTAGATTGCGAATCCTCATAGCCTTATTGTTCCTAGGATCGAACGACTCACGCCTCAAAGTAATATTATACCAGAATCGATCCTGCCTTTCCCTGCTTTTTTGAAAACTGGTCTCAATGTATCATCGTTATCCTCCAAAGAGAAAATAGAGCGAAACTCGTCCAAATCCATATGCACATCCTTGTTGTAGAGGCGGAACTTGATGTCGTCGGAGTCCTCAAAATCTAGCGAGCTAGCAAACTCTAAAGTCATCCGCATATATGTCGGCCAGTTTCCCCTCATCAAATTCGTCAACCCAACACGAGCAAGCAAACTAGTCACCGAGTCTGTAATCTTAAGATCATCAAGAGCCTCGTCATGCGCATATCGTGTATTCACAATGCCTTTGTTCCATATCTTGTGATACCTCACCTCTTGCCTCTTCACAAACTAAATCCCAAAGTTATCAGCGGGAGGCGAAGGTACAACCTTCTTCTTACGGCTAGGATCCAAACTAGAAGAAGCCTTGGCAGTGTTTCCTCTCTTCGGCATTGTCACAATTAAGGTTACTACACAACAATTCCTGCAACACCAAACACAAGCAACCCGAGCAACCCGCTCAATCCAACATAACAATCCCGTCCTCCGTCACCAAAATCCCAAACTCCGCCAATCAACAAATTCAAGCAAACCAATCACCAACCCAATGTCATACTACTCACAAACAACTTTAACAATCAACAACGAACACCACATACGCCAAGTTCAGCCAAAACGAATAAAAATTCGCGCATACCAACCCGAGCGAAATCAAGGTCGTCCAAATGCCAATACCGCTTCAAACCGAGCCTAGGAACACCCTTCACAACCTAATGGAGTGGATTGAAGGCTATTTTTGTGGTGGAAAGGGGAGATTTCGTGGGTTTTTTTGGTGATGAACAAATTCGACCTGGGCCTCAAATCTTCGAATCCGGACCAAATTTGATGAAACGAATGGTGGACGAGGGTGATTTGGTGATAGAAGATGAAGATTATGTGGTGGATTGATGAATTTTGATGATGGTTGAAAGATTGAAGAGAGAGGTCCCCGCAGTTAGGGTTTGGTGTATGAAAGAATATAGAAATTTTTGATCGAAACTCGAAAATATCCCTGTTGAAAAGGCGTCACGGGCCGTAACATATTCTTCACGGGCCATAACACAAGTTTCACCCTGAAGCTAGCTCTCTGGAATCAATATGACGGCCCGTAATGCACCCTTCACAGTCCGTTACACGGCTTCAAAAAATTGCTCTCAGGGCTCTGCGGCGTAGTGGGCCGTGACTCCTTTGTAACGGCCCGTTGCAAGTGTGAATTTCAGCCTTTTGCCACGACATGTCCATCATGGGCAATTACAAACCTTACACGGGCCGTGAATAATAGCTTCAACTCTTTCCAACTCGGCTTTGATTATTATGGTTCGTGAATCCAACTTCATGGGTCGTGACAAATATTTCAAACATGTTTTTGGTCTTAGAAACCTTCAAAATGAGATGTAATACTCCCTTAGGTCCATGAAAACATTTTATCTGCGATACGATACAAAAACGAAACACAAATTAATAGAAATGCAACTCGAAATAAACGAAACCTAAGACTCAACACAATGGGTTGTCTCTCAAGTAGCGTCTTTGTTTAACGTCGTTGGTTCGACCATGTAAAGTTCATCAATTCACATTGTCAAGCTCATCAAAATCAATGACATCAATCCAACTAACATAAAAACCATCATAGAATAATTTTAAATGATGACCATTAACTTTGAAAATTTTACCGGTTTCCAAGCTTTGAATTTCAACAGAGCCATAATCGAATACATCCAATACAACAAAAGGTCCCACCCATCTGGACTTAAGTTTACCCGGAAAAAGCTTTAACCTTGAGCTAAAAAGCAACACTTTATCACCAGTGTTAAAACTCTTTCTAGAAATCAACTTATCATGAAACCTTTTTGTTTTATCCTTATAAATTATTGCGTTTTCATATGCGTCGTTTCTAATCTCTTCTAATTCTTGAAGTTGCAACTTTCTATTAGTGATAGCATCATTAAAATCTAAGTTACATCACTTTATAGCCCAAAATGCTTTTTGTTTGATCTCTATCGATAAGTGACAAACCTTACCAAAAATCTGTCGATAAGGAGACATACCTATTGGAATTTTATGCACAGTTCTATATGCCCATAGAGCATTGCCTAAACATGTACTCCAATCCTTCCTATTCGGGTTGACTACCTTTTCTAAAATCGATTTTATCTCTCTATTAGACACCTCGTCTTGACCATTAGTTTAAGGATGGTAAGCGGTCAAAATTCTGTGATTAACGTGGCACTTTTTAAATAAGGCATCCCTAACTCGATTACAAAAATGAGTTCTTATATCACTTATTATGATTTGGTCCCTAACAAAATTGATAACTACTTTCGCATCATCGGTTTTAGTTGCCTTAGCTACCCACTTAGACACATAATATACAGTAGTCAAAATGTAAACACAACCAAACGAAGGAGGAAAAGGACCCATAAAACCAATTCCCCATGCATCAAAAATTTCACAAACAAAGATCGATTTAAGAGGCATTTGATCTCTCTTAGTTAAATTTCCTGTTCATTGGCATTGTTCACAAAATTTCACAAATAAATACGCATGTTTACTTAAGTTAGGAAAAAAAAAATCCACATTCTAAGACTTTATGAGCTCTTCTCTTAGCACCAAAGTGACCACCACACTCAAACGTATGAAAATGTTCCAAAAGAGATTTTATCTCATGGTCAGGCACACATTTCCTAAGAACATCATTCGAGCAATATTTAAACAAGTAAGGATCCTCCCAAATATAATACTTAGCATCACTTTTCACTTTACCTTTTGAGCTCTAGTAAGGTTCACTAGGTAATTGCTTGGTTACCAAATAATTAACAATATCCACATACCAAGATGAACTACCATGTATAAAAAATAAATATTCGTAAGGGAAAAGTTTAGAAATTGAAAGGACTTTTCCAGTTGTGTAAATTTTGCTCAAGTGATCCACAACAAAGTTTTTCGCACCCTTCTTGCCCCTAATCTCAATATCGAACTCTTATAACAATAGCACCCATCTCAATAATCTTGGTTTTGATTCCTTCTTCTTCCATAGGTGCTTTAAAACTGCATGATCCGAAAAAATAATCACTTTAGTTCCAAGAAGATCGAACTAAACTTTTCTAAGACAAAAACAACAACATACAATTCTTTTTCCGTTATCGTATAAATGCATTGGGGATTATCTAAAAGTTTAGAAGCATAATAAATAACATAAGGCACTCTATCAACACGTTGTCCTAGTACCTCACCGATCGCCTTATCACTAGCATCACACATTAATTCAAAAGGCAAATCCCAATTGGGTGGTTGAATTCTAGGAGCAGACACAAATTTCTCTTTTAGAACATCAAATGCTACTTTTCAATGCTCATCAAACTCCAAAACAACATCCTTTTGTAATAATTTACACATTGGTTGGATAATTTTAGAAAAGTCTTTAATGAATCGTCTATAATATCTCGCATGCCCAAAAATCCAAGCACTTGTTTCACATTAGTGGGATAAGGTAGAGTTTTAATCACATCCACTTTCACTTTATCAACTTCTAGACCTTTGGCCAAGATCACATGACCCAAAACAATTCCTTTTTCGATCATAAAGTGGCATTTTTCAAAGTTAAGCAAAAGATTAGTCTCTATACAACGTTTAAGAACAAGTTCCAAATTCCCCAAACATGCATCAAAAGAGCCACCATAAACAGTAAAATCATCCATAAAAACCTTTACACTGTGAGCTACATAATCGGAGAGAATAGACATCATGCAACGTTGAAATTAGGTCGCGGGAGCAGTGCACAAATCGAAAGGCATCCGTCGGTAGGCAAATGTCCTAAAAGGGCAAGTAAACGTGATCTTTTCTTGATACTCGGGTGCAATAACGATTTGGTTATACCAGGAATAGCCATTTAGAAAGCAATAATGGGAATGTCCAGCAAGATGCTCAAGCATTTGATCCATAAAAAGAAGAGGGAAATGATTTTTTCTAGTCATTGCATTCAATTTCCTATAATCAATACACTCTCTCCATCCACTTTGAACACTTGTAGTAATAAATTCGCCTTTTTTGTTCTCAACAACTGTTAAACCGATTTTTTTAGGCACAACATGAATAGAACTAACCCATTATGAATAACACCCACATCAAGCAATTTCAGAATTTTCTTTTTAACTACCTCTATCATTGGTGGGTTCAAACGACGTTGAGCCTCCCTATAAGGTTTAACATTATCTTCTAAAAGAATCCTATGCATACACGTTGACAAAGTAATCCCCCTAATATCCGCTAAAGTCCATCCAATGGCCAGTTTATTTTCTTTAAGCATATTAACCAATTTTTCTTCTTGATCACAAGACAAATCATTAGCAATAATGACCGATAAGGTTTCATTTTCACCTAAAAAAGCATACTTCAAGTGAGAAGGCCATGGTTTCAATTGAAGTTCGGGTGGATTAACAATTGAAGGCGCTATCTTTCATGAGTTGTTGGCAAATCAATAATTGCAATATTAGGAACACATTCATCACCATCAGATAATTGCCTCAAAAGATCACTCAAATCTTCATCACAAGCAACATTCAAATTCTCTAAAAATTGTTCATCAAGACTCAAAGACATGATAGCTAGGACAAAATCAGTATGGTTAAGCTCAAACATTTCTTCTACTAGAGAATCTATCACTTCAACTATGCATAAGTAAGCATGTCATTGTCAGATCTTTTCATAGCATAAAAAATATTGAACCTAATCTTTTCACCGTCAAATTCCATAAAAAGAGTACCATCATTAACATCAATTTTGGTTTTAGCGATCTTTAAGAAAGGTCTTCCTAATAAAATTGGTGCAAGAGTAGAGGATGAAGAAACTCATTCTTCCATTCTCAACACTTAGAAATCAGCGGGAAAAACTAACTCATTGACCTTAATGAGAACATCCTCTATTACAACCTCGGGGTGAGCAACCGATCGGTCGGCCCATTGAATGACTATACCAGTTGGTTTAAGAGGACCTAGATTTAGGGAATCATATATAGATAAAGACATAACATTGATCGAAGCATCCAAATCTAGCATGCAATGGAAAATCTCAACATTACCTATGATGCATGGGATGGTAAACAATACGGGATCTTTTTGCTTTTCAGGTAGTTTCTTTTGTAAGACCATGGACACATTTTCCATCAACAGTTACTCTCTCTTTTTCTTTTAGCTTCTTCTTATTAGTGCACAACTCTTTTAAAAGCTTTGCATATCTTGGCACTTGTTTTATTGCTTCTAAAAAAGGAATGTTGATTTTAACTTTTTTAAACACTTCAAGAACATCTTTTTCAGATTCAAGCTTCTTGCTGTTAGCCAAACAGTTAGGGAATGAAGGCACTACTTTGATTGGTTGAATATTAGCTGAGTTGGGATCATTTTGCTGTGTTTGAGTTGGTTGGTTATTGGTTGGGCGTTCTACTTCAATTTCTTCCTCAACTTCCCCCCTAGGGTTCTTTCTTGTACTCTCAATTCCATTCCCCTCCTAGTCATAATCGCATTGGCACTCTCTCTCGGATTTAATGGTTGTGAGGGCAACTTGTTAGACAATTGAGCTTCGAGTGACTTACTTCATTTGCAAGTTATCCTATCTGGTTTTCTATGCTGTGGATACTAGACTTAGTTTCCTTTTGGAAGTCTATTGTGCTTGCGGTCTAAGCCTTAACCATATCCTCTAGAGACATACCACTTTGATTATTAGATTGTTGAGGTAGATTAAAATTTATTTGATAAAAACCGGATAGATGATTAGGGGCTTGAGGTCTATTTTATTGATTGCTCCATTTAAAATTAAGATAATCACGCCACCTTTCGTTATAAGTGTTAGAGTAAGGGTTATAACGCCTTTGTTGTTGTTCAAAGAATCCACCTAGTGCATTTACTTGATCATCTAGAATTGAAGGGCACTGATCAGTTAAGTGTCCCATATTTAGACATATTCCACACGGCTTGGGTTGGGGGTTATTGTTATTAAGCACTTGTCCTAAAAGATTTGTTATAGCATCCAGTTTGTTTTTGTTCAACTACGAGGTTAGTAGCAACTTCATTGACACCTCTACGCAGGCCATTTCTAGTAGCATATTGTAGTGAATTAGCCGTCATTTCTTCAATCATAGCACGTGCATTAGCTGGGGTTTTATGAACTAATGCTCCACCACTAGACGCATCTACTCATGGTCTATCCATTGGAAGTAATCCATCATAAAAATATTGGATGAGTAGTTGTTAAGTTATTTTATGGTGGGGATAACTAGCACACAACTTTTTAACACGATCCCAATATTTGCTCAAAATTTTCCCATTAAGTTGTCTTATACCACTTATATCCTTCCTTAGGGAAGAGGTCTGTAATGCAGGTAAAAACTTTTCAAGAAATAATTTTTGCATCTCAGTCCAAGTGGTGGCACTAGCAGGTGGAAGTTCATATATCCAATCTTTACCTATTCCATCCAAACTAAGTGGAAAAACATACAGTTTAATAGTTTCAGGTTTAGCTCCATCAGGTCTCATGGATTTGCACATAACATGAAGTTCGATTATGTTGTGGTGAGGGTCCTCAACTGATAAGCCACGAAAAATAGGGATACGATGCACTAATCTTGAAGTCAATTTAAAATTAGCATCCACTTTCGGGAACACTATGCACAAAGGCTCTCCCTCACAGGTAGGAGCCGAAAGCTCCTTGAGGGTTTCGTTATCCACAGTAGCCATTTCAAAATTAAAAATAAGAACGGGCTCATCGGGATTACGAGATGAAGGTGGAGATTCTTCAATCGGATATGGAGATTGATGCGCTTCTGTCCTTATTACACGAGGGGATGGATGCTCGTAACCTCTGGCTTCAAGTTGTCGAACTGTTTTATTCACTATAGATCCAATGTCCCATCCGTTTCTTAATTTCATAAACTGTCACAAACAACCTGTAAATAAGCACAAAAAATAAAGATAAGAAATAAAAACAATCTACTCTAACAAAACACACTAACAAGTGGATCCCCGACAACGGCGTCAAAATTTGATGCGTGTCATTAATCACGTCATATTAATAACTTGTTCAATCCCTAATAATATAACTTACATATATAGGATAAGGAAGGATCGTTCCCGCGAGGATCTGCACCATAATGTAATTTTATTCGAGATAAATATAATTGTTTCTATTTTTGTTATATTTATGCTATTTTATGCGCAGGGGGGTGGGGTTTGTCCTGTAAACTAGTAATGAAGACTAAACTAAACTACGATTGAACTAATCTAATTATCCAGAGAGACTATGAATGTTATAAGTTTGACGTAACGATATGGTGAAACTAGTAAGGACACATGCAACATCACTCGATATTGTTAAAGGACTAATCATTGATCAATCATATGTATTATTAAATAGAAAATGTGGAAAGAGTTCACTACTTTTTCATTTATCATAGTTAATTTTCATGAGAGCATGACAATCAACACTAACTTGTAACTTAGTTTAAACATGAGAGCATGATTAACACCTAAATAATTCGCATTAAGAATAAAAAAATTTCATCTTCTTAGATCAAATATAAGAAAAGAGCTTTTATCATATTCAATCTAAAACATGTGAATGTCTAACAAAGTTAGAATAGAAGAGCATTATTCTAACCTCATTAATTGCTACTTGTACTTAATTGAATTGAGAATCAATCAAGTTAGCTACATTAAACATGAATCCTATCTGGGTAATCAATCTATAAGGGATCATGTATAAAAATTGGGATTTAATCTCATTCACATAAACATTCAACATGACAATGATAATTAAGGTTCAATAAGCCATAATCCCTGTAACCATCAAGACCCGTTAGATGACCTTGCTATAATGATTTACTCACTACGCATGATATCAATCACAATCAAAAACATAATTGAAGACATATTCATCAACAATAGGAGAATTGAGAGATGAAGAAAGCTCCTCTGCGCATTTGAAGACGAAAGATCCAAATAGGAAATAACAAATCTCCAACAAGCGTTCCAAACCCTAACTAGAGAGTTAAGAGAGAAAAGCTGATGAAAACTAAGTCTCTATCTGTAAAAGATAACGAATTTACATGTGGTATTTATAGGCTTAAGCATTAATCTAACAAAAAGATATGATTCTAATAAATCTAGTAGAAAATAAATCGTCACGGCCCGTTACAAGTTCTTCACGGCCCGTACTAATGCTTGCAGTATTGCTGAACTTTTGATTGATAAATTGTCATGGACCATGTCAATTCTTCATGGCTGTAATTAAGGGCACTTAATAGAGTTGCTTTGGAATTAAGAGTAATGGCCCGTAACAGGGGTGTTACGGCCCATGAAACAGCTAAACTCTTATTCCTTGCTACGGCCTGACAGTACGAACCATGAACAATGTTTCACACCCCGTGAAGCTTCGACAAAACATCAGACAACGCTCTGCAATCCGTATTGACCGTGAAAACAATTTATAACACCCGTTAAGCATTGTTTTGTATAAAAATCCAAGTTTTATCGTTTCATAACACTTCGCATGCGTCAAAACTTATTCCTTAGCCTCAAAAGCTCATATAATCGCCATCCTACATCAAAAACATGCAACACAGCAGTACCACATCCACGAGCACAATACTATCACAAAATGACACTAAACTAATAAAAAACTAACATAAGACAACAAGTTAAGCTAAGAAAAACTATGAGTGTTTTCACACTTATCATGATTCGCTCTAGAGATGTCTTTACTGTCACCTTTGATATGTCTCCTTGATCCGTTGTGTGCTCCACTTTCTAGATTAATGGAGGTGCATCATGAGTTGGTGTAGTTGATGATTCTACTGGGTGTAGAGTTGTCTCCTTTATCTTTGTCCTCCTAGCTGGTGGTTTCCCTATTTTTCTTTCTATAAGTTCTACTGCTTTTCTCTTCATGGGCTTTGTAGGTGACTTCTTTGACTTCTCTGTTAGTGATGGTTTTCCCTTTTCTTTCTTTTTGAACGTAGCTTGGGCTTTCCTCATGAGCTTCAGAATCGAAGCTTCTATCTTTTGTTAGCATTGATGGCAACACCTTCCTTGCAACTGACTTTTAACTTCTTTCTAACTAGCAGACTTATAAGCCTGCCAAAAGCATAATCTTTCTTATCTTTCAACCTCTTCGAGAAAAGGTTGACACAAGCTTACTCCAGTTTAGTTTTTCTCCAAACAAGACCCTTCATCATTTTCAGTTGGTCTTGATTTACATGGTCTTTTGAACCTTCTACCATCAGAAGGCTCTTCTTGAGCATGTCAGTATCTAGTATGAATATCTAGCTCTAGATATTCATACTCCTCATGGAAGTATTTCTTGAGAAGTTGCCCATTTTCAGGTATGTATGTCATCATTTTCTCCATTCCTTCATGGATCTTTTCTTCGGTGATTTCATCTGACAGAATTCCATCCTCATTTAACTCAAACCTCTCAGAAAAATCCTTAACTGTCCATATCATCTCTTCTCCCCTTATCGTTGTGCTGATTTGCTGTTCATCTTCGCTGACTTTCACTGAGTCCCAAAAACTCCTTCACTTTGCATGCTAGAATCCTTGTATCTTCTCCCAAAAGTACCTTTAAACCTGCATCAATAAGAATTTAGGTGATCTTTTTGATCCCCTCAGAATAGTTGAGGGGCTCATCGAATAACAAGACATTTCAAGTCTTGATCTCATATGTCTTGGAACCTTTCTTTACCATTTGGTTAGATGAAATCAACAAAGGATTAAATAAATTGATAGTAGTAAGTACAAACAGAAAGCAGAATTTGAATAAATAACTACTTCCTTCTTCAATTTTGAGACTCACAATCTTTTTTGTTTATGCTTGAAAGGTAGGGTTAGTCGGCAAAGTGAGTGAGAGAGGGGTTGAGATGAGAATGATCATAAAGTATAAAAATTTTGCTATCTGTCGAGAAGGAGCACATACTTGTTCCTTCAACAATGACCTGAGATTTGATCCAATAGTCTTTATGATACAAGCAATACCGTGTGGTATCATAATTATTTCCGCGAAACCGCTGCTTCTCGGAATCCTTTTGCAACAAGTTTTCTTTCTAAGAGCACTTGCATTAGATTATATAAAATAGAGATTCTATAAAAGAGAAAAAGTAGATGTGATGTGATAAAAAGTTAAAAAAATGTTGAAATATTGTATTGGAATGTGTGTTAAAGTGTAAAAGTTATAGTGTGAGATTGAGAAATTCGATAAAGTTATCATATTAGTATAGCATTCTCTATTTTATAGGTCAATTTGCTGTAACATTATGTATAATAAAGAGTGAAAAGCAGAGAGAAGAAGTGTAGAGATTCTAATGCAAGTGCTCTAAGCCGTGGTGAGCATTTTAGCTCGGGTGGTGTAGAGTGGAGTGTGCCAAGAATAGGTTGGCCTCATTTTGGCCTTGTCTACTTTCTTCTTTCCTTCCAGGTTTGAGGATTGTTGCTTTTCCCCAAGCATGGAGTGTATCTTTCCTCGATATTCAGAATTGGAGTCTCCTCTTGTGAGCCCCTTGAGTTAGTCCTGGACTGTCATCACAACTTCAGCGGTCAAGTGCTAGCTCACCTTGGTCAGGAGGGAAGTGTAAGTCCGGGGAGCTTCCGTCTCAGGTCATACGCCAAATTTATGTTCTCCAATCCCCTGATGAGAGCTCGATAATTGTCTTTTTCCTCAGCATTCTCTATGTTGAAGCGTTGCTCGTGGCGAGGTCGGTTCCCTGCCGATTTAGAATTTAAGAAGCTACACAAATTAGAAACAAGAAGCCCGATTAGTCAGATTGAAGATTGTGACCCTTGAGGATGGGTTCTGATGCTTAAGTAAGTCTCAATCCTGTAAATGAAAATATAATGACTAAGTAGGGCCCAACTAATCTTACTTTTTGGATAGTAAATGAGGGTAGTTATAATATGTTACTCACTCTTTGTATGACGAACACTTGTCAAATGACTAACCCATCCATTAGGTGCAACGCCGCCTTTTCTTATAGGGTTCTTGTCTTAATAATATTGGGTCTTTAATTGAACTTTTAGCCAATAGGATTCATATTCATTTATGTCAATATCTAATTTTCCGTTTATGTTTATTGTTTCATGTGATTGCAATATTCAAGATGCATCTAATGAAAATTATTTTATTTTATAAAATGATTTCAATTTTTATTATTAATTTTCTATTTGTTACTACTCCCTCCGTTTCATGAAGATTACAACACTTTGATTTGGATCAAAAATTTATGTGTGTGTTGAAATTATGGAAACAACTCATTTGCGCTTTGGGTGTGAGAAAGAAGAGAGAAAAAAGAATGAAAGTAGAAGTGATAGTGGATGAGTTGATGCGATATAAAATAAAAAATAAAAGTATTTTAATATTTTTATTGAAAAAAAATTTCATATAAAAAAATATTATTTCCTGCATCCCAAAATAAGTGAAATAATTATTCTTATTTATCCATCCCAAAATAAGTGAATCATTTCTTAAAATGACAAATTTTTTCAATAAAAATATCAAAATATCCTCGCTGTTTATTTAATTTCATATCATCAAATCGCATTATCATTTCTCCTTTTTCTTCTTCTCTGTCATTTCCTCTCACATATTTTGAAGGATATATTGATCATTTTAACACTAACTCAACATTCATATTAATATGCATGCATGATCTTATGTTTCACTCTTTTTTGGAACGACAAAGATACAATTTTTATGTAACATCCATAAAAAAAATATTTTATAGAATAAAAATAATATTCTCTTCGTTTCATAATATATATAATATTTATCTGTTTATACCGTCCCAAAATATATATAACATATCATATTTAATAATTTTTTTATATAAAATAATATCAAAATAATTATCATATATATTATATTTATTATCTCCTTTCAACCGTTCACTGAACTTCTTATGTTAAATAAAAAAAATAAAAAATCCAAGTCTCCCTTTTATCCTTTGGGTCCTCTTCCATCTTCTTCCCCTTCCTCCTTCCTTTACCAATCGCTGCTCGTTTTCAAGCTCACAGAAATGGAGGCGGTGGCGGGGATGACACCGGGTTTTCCCAACTGGAAGACTCCGACAGTTCCCAAACACACCAAGAAACCACGATCAGTAGTCCCTAAAGCCTCGATTGCCGTCGAACAACATGCCAAGAGCTCTAAGGTCGCGTTAGTCAGAATTGGCACCAGAGGAAGGTGCGTCTTTCTCCTATACTGACTTAGTTTTCGCCTTTTGCCTCGTTTGCTTGACAAATTCAGATTATATTTTTTTGTCATTGTTGCTGCTTTTTTTTCCTCTGGTCAAGGGGCTTGTGATGTTTGTTCTTCTAGTACGTCCTCCGTCCTATATATCTTGCAACATATATGTATTTTGTTTTGTATTATTCTGCACGTACGAATATAAGTCTCGTTTTCATTCAAATCAAATTTGATCGTCTCGTTGATGTTCCAAGACAAATTTTAAAAAAAATTACGTTTGATCGTCATTGCAGGCATATCAAACTTTACATCGACATACGTGTAAAATAAAATGGCATATCAAACTTTACGTTTGTCTTTGTTCTTTTGGAAGATTCCAACTCCTCCAGTTATGAAAATAAAATGGCATGCTACTTGCTTCATAACCATGCCATCACCTGTGAAATTTTTGTCTGACTCAAAAGTTGTTATCCCTTAATTGGTGGGTTAGCAGCTTTTCAAAATGGAGACTTTTATGTGGCATTTACTTTAGCTAATCCCTTTGTAAATGTTTGATTATTCATTTGGTACCAGTGGTGATTTTTAAGTTAAATCATTGACTGCATGCTATGTGTTCAGTGCCCATACCAGTGTCATGCTGGTAATGGTTTGGGAACAACTCTGTATTAGTTTTTTGTGACTATTTCATTCTTGCTTCTGAAGTTATTGTTGTGGTAGCTTTTTTTGCCAAATGTGGAAACATGATGGTATTTCTGGATTTCTTCACAAGAGTAGAATTGGATACTTTGTTTTGTCAAGATGATGTTATTGTTTTCTGTTTTTTCTGTGAAGTTAGTTTCTTGTTGTCCGAACTAAGGGTACTCTCCCTTTCTTAGCTGAAACTGTCAAACTTCTTGTAAACTATCATCGGATCGACTGCCTTGTCTCCTCTTCAGCTCTTCTACATGCTTCTTTGATTTGTTTAGCTATGCGATGTGATATCTGTTGCTTCAATAAATATGATGTTAATTTAGCAAAATAACTAAATGAATAATATGATGCCAGAGCGGAACAAAAGCTTTCCATAATGAGGATATGTGATGCAAGTGGGACTCGAAAATTTAATTAGTCTGTGAAGGTTTAGAATGATTATTTGGGGAAGTCGTTAGATGAAGGTTCTGCCTTGTACGTTCTGCACTTGAGCATCTGTAGTTAAATGTTGAAATGGATTTATCTCTATCATGGACAACCTTTTCTTATTTATAAGATGGTATTAGCCTATCAGGTGAGCACCGGGCATGGAGGATATTCAATATTGTTGAGATCTCCATTGTTAGAAACATCTCATCTCTTCCTGGCTCATCTGAAAGAATTTTAGATTAAAAAAAAAAAAACTTTGAATCTATGCATAGCGTGTATTCCATTTTTAGAATTCTTTTCTTAGAATTCTTAGAATCTATGCTCAGCGTAACCTTGGGAAAAAATATATATTCCATTTTTCTTGCAGTTTCACACTTACTGATTAGATATTCAATATATAATTCTATATTATAGCTTAGTATGTCCTGGCCTCTGCAAAGATCAATAGCAATTGTTGCATCATGCCATTTTACTGTAGGAAAAAGCTTGTCGTTTGCTGGTAGAATGCGCTAATTTGCATTTTTATTTTGTTGCTGAGATTCGTTGTTTAAGCTCATGGTTGATGTGGACAGTCCACTTCTTCATTCTTTTTGTGCTCATGTCTAGTTTGTATGTTGTAAAAGATAAATCTATGAACGCATACATTGGCGTTTGTCCTATCAATTCATGAATCTATGGACGTAATTTTGCTTGCATCCTATTGCATTGATTACGTGTAGTGTCAGCTTGAAACCGTTTTTCCTATCAATTTTCCTTCCTCTTAATATATCTCTTGAATTATTGGCATTGGTGGTGGCTTCCGTACGTCCTCTTATATTCTTGGTAATTTTATTCTTTATCCTAGGATTATGTATTGTTTCCTCGCTTATGTAGGACAGTCCACTTGCACTTGCTCAGGCTTATGAAACACGTGAAAAGCTCATTGCTTCCAATCCAGACTTGGGCGAGGAAGGGGCTATCGAGATCGTGATAATCAAGACCACCGGTGACAAGATACTTTCTCAACCACTTGCTGACATTGGTGGAAAAGGATTGTTTACAAAGGAGATAGACGAGGCACTTCTTAATGATGAAATCGACATTGCTGTGCACTCGATGAAAGATGTTCCCATATACTTACCCGATAAGATTATTTTACCTTGCAACCTTCCACGCGAGGATGTTAGAGATGCTTTTATATCTTCAAGGGCTGCTTCTCTTGCTGAGCTACCATCTGGAAGTATTGTTGGTACCACTTCTCTCCGAAGGAAATCCCAACTACTGCATCGATATCCATCGCTTAACGTAAGATCCAAGAACCCTCTTAATTATTTATTATTATAGTGTGTCTTATGCTTCATTTTATTTATTGTGACCAGCACTATTGACTTCAGATCCTTGGGTAAAGCACATACCGACCTCAGAATGTTATCTATTAACACCATGTTAAAGAATGTTAACATCGAGATATGCATATGCATGCTAAAGAATGTTCCAATACACTGGACGATGGGACTTTTTCTTTTTCTTTTTCCCCCCTTTCTTTGTTCTTTTTACTTTTCACCTTTCCCTCTTTTTCCCCGCCTCTCCCCCATTTTTATGTTTTTGTTATTTATATATTCATCGAGACTTTGGAACCTTAGATCCTATCTTTCCAATTATTAAAAAGTCTTTTTTTGCTGCCCAAAAGGGAACCTTAGATCCTTTTTTCCCCCAATTATTATTAAGGGTCCAGTCCCCATATACTAGATCTTTCCAATCACAGCAAGGGAATATGAGAGCATTTGCTACAGAACACTTCACCCCGTGACCTTGAAATGATTGCATCCTTAAACCAAATCATGGAGTCTTGAAATAGACAGGATTCAATTTCGTTATGAAAGTAGAAGTTGCCAGTGCATTCTACCTCAGACGTAGGTATATAGAGAAGAACTGGTCCAAAATGCCTCTTGTCCAGCCAAATGAGTTGAATACACATGTTCTATCCAATTAGAGTTTGGTAAATCTACTTCAGCTTTTCCGATGGTTATTGTCAGAATATTAAATTTATTACTAAGATTTTATTAGATATTGTTTTATGTTAAAATATCCTTCTTTTCTATTTTAGAATATTTACTTAGATATTATGTTTTCTAGTTAACGTATTTCCTATTGTAATGTTTCCTAATCTTGTACTTGACTATTATATATATAGAGAGTACGTCTTCATCAATAATATCATCTTATCATTCTCTCTTATTTTATTTCGTAACATGGTATCGGAGACATCGTTTCTGACCCAATTTGCTTTCGATAGCCGGTGGATGGCGGATACATATCTTTGGTACTGCTTTCTACTGCTGTTGTGTTCTACTATTGTTGTCTTGTACTACTGCTACTACTATTGCCTACTACTGTTACTGCTACTTCCACTACCTACTACTGTTGCTATTGTCTGCTGCTGTTATTACTTACCATTGCTATTGTTACTGCTTACTACTGGTACAGCTACTAACTACTACTACTCTCGCTGCTGCTGTGACTTCTTTACATGTTAAAGATACTTCAACTTGAGGAGTGTTGGGATATTACTCCCTCTGTCACATAATTTTGACAAACAGTTTAACTTACTACTGCTACAGCTACTAACTACTACTACTCTCGCTGCTGCTGTGACTTCTTTATATGTTAAAGATACTTCAACTTGAGGAGTGTTGGGATATTACTCCCTCTGTCTCATAATTTTGACAACAGTTTGACTTGACTCAAGAATTTAGGTAGGTGTTGAATTTTGTATATTTTACAAAACTAAAGAGAGTGAAAAATAAGGGAAAAAAATGGTAGTGGTTGAATGGATGTGACATAAAGTATGGGTAGCTTTGTATTTTTCACCACTTGACTTTTCTAAATAAGTAAACATTGCAATTTTTCTAGGACAACCCGATTAGGCATAACAGTGCATAAATTATGGGACAAAAGGAGTACATTTATATTAGAATATTGTTAGATATTATTTTATGTTAGAATATCCTTATTTTCTATCTTGGAATATTTATTTAGATATTATGTTTCCTAGTTAACGTATTTTCTATTGTAATCTTTTCTAATCTTGTACTTGACTACTCTATATTTATAGGATACATCTTCATCAATAATATTACCCTATTCTCCTCTCTTATTTTATTTCCTAACAGTTATAGAAGTTATGATGGCAATTTTATTTTAGGTCCTAGCATAACAATTGTTACTTCTAAATGAGCTGAATGCACACGTGCTTTTCTGTTTCTTATCTTTTGTTGGCTGGTTCAACTGTGGTTCTAAAAACGTGTGTATACATTCTCCGCTTGTGACATCCTACTAGGTGTTGGATAACTTCCGTGGAAATGTTCAAACATGATTGAGAAAGCTTAATGAGGGAACAGTTCAAGCAACATTATTGGTATTAGCAGGACTCAAGCGTCTAAATATGACAGAGACTGTAACTTCTATTTTATCGATTGAGGAAATGCTGCCAGCAGTTGCTCAAGGAGCTATTGGGATCGCCTGTCGAAGTGACGATGACAAAATGGTTTCTTTTTTCCCCTCTTAATCTTGTGATATTGAGTTGAAATACCTTCTTATGAACTTTTCGGATTTGCAATCTGTTCAACGTACATTCTAAAAGAATTCTCTTTTAGCGCTTGTAAATAGTTTCTCCATGCTTTGTCCTTTTTTCAATATCTTGGTTTATGCCAAATAGAATAGTCATCTTCGATGTGAGAGGTTTGTGCTTTGATGTTATTTATTTATTTATTTAATAATTCATGTTGAGATACAAATAATATGATAGGTCGATTACCATTTGTTCCGACTTTTGGTAGAAGTTCCATGACATGGTATCAGAACAGGTGTGACGCTGTGGTCACGAGTTCAAATCCTGCAACCGTGTGTTTGTGTGTGTGTGATGTTTGTTTGGCACTTGTGTCAATGCATTGCCAACGTGAAGCCCAAGTGGGCTTTCGCGTAAGGATAAGTGTTGAGACACTAATAATATAATGGGCCTACCATCATTAGAGTGGATTTTTTTTGTAGAACTGGTTCCATGGTTATTTATTGGTGCGGTACGGGGGTGGGGGTGGGGTTATTGGTTTTTAATGTTAAGATCAGTAGAACAGGCATCACTGCTAGTTACTGTTGCGTGCATGTGTGCATCAGTGCATCTCATTGTACTTGGACATTGTCAGACTCTCTGTGTATTATTTGCATGTGTGCATCAGTGCATCTCATTGTACTTGGACATTGTCAGACTCTCTGTGTATTATCTTCCCCATCACTCTGCTTGGTTTGTTCGTTCCTTGTACTAATGACGATCATTCTGGAGGAAATAAAGATCAAATGGTGGCATGAGATAATATGATTTCTTATCTATCGTTGTCTTTGCAGGCCACTTACTTGGCGTCCTTGAATCACGAGGAAACCCGATTAGCTGTTGCTTGTGAGAGGGCTTTGCTCCAGGCTTTGGATGGTTCTTGCCGCACTCCAATAGCGGGATATGCTTTCAAAGATGAGCATGGTGACTGCATTTTCAAGGGTCTTGTTGCTTCTACTGATGGAAACACTGGTGAGTAGACCTCCTAATGGATGATAATGTTTTAAGACAACAGTATGGTGACTAGGTGAGTTGGCAGGTAGAACAATGTGGTGGCCATAGAATTTTGTGATTTGGATTTCGGCTCATCTTGTGAGCAGCATGACAAACTTTTTTGTTGATGTTTTCCATGGACGTAAAATTCTACGTTGATGGTCAAAATGTATCAACATGCTAAACAATGGGCGAAACGTATGCAATCTAATTACATCAGAGAATGTCTGATAGAGCTTCAAAGGTCAAACCCGACTACATGATTGAGTGGAAGGTTGCTTATCAATAAGCTGACCTCTTGGTTAAGGTTAGATGATAATTAGATGCAGAATACTATATCTAGTTGATTGGCTGGGATTGGCAGGTAGAGCTCCATAACCGTATTGTCTTCCTACGATTTTGTATAGTAATATGAGTTGAAGTCAGGAATGGAGATTTGGGTCGAGAATTAGGAGTTAAATGACCTAAGGGCCAAGGAAGGGATGCAAGACAGACTTCAAAAGATAAGAAATGCAGTACTCAACACCTCTTGGATCCTTTCCCGCTTTCACTTACGGATCTGACTGAACTCGTTAGAAGAAGCTCAACTATCCTCGCCGTTGACTTGAGGAAATTCCTATCGTGCTTTCAACAGGTTTTGATGCATATTGAAACTGGAACTGAACTATCCAAACTTATGCTCAGTCCATCCAGTTCATTTTGAAGCCTTAACATAAGTCCTCTGCAAGCCCAACCTTATGCCAACATTTTCCCACGGGATTCCAGTCTCTTATACATGTAGATAGAACCCGAACCAAACAAGCACTTCTATTATTTTCTTTCTTTTCTTCCCCTCCATAGCTAGCTTTTGCTCCTCTGCTCCAACTCTTAGATATTACCAACATGCAGGCCAAATCATGAACCTGTCCAATGAACCAAGTAACCAAAGATGAGAGTTTTTGTCATATAAGTCCCTCAAAATCTTCGTTAATTCCAAATCTCCCCCAATTCTTCATAATTCCAATTTATTTCTTTGAATTCTTATGTATTGGATAAAATAATCCAATTTTTTCTTAAAGAACTTTTAATTCCAATAGAGTCCCTCAAATATTTATTTTAGTCCTTTAAATTTTGAATGAAATCCAAATTATGCAACGAATTGGACAAATGGGCTTAGTAGAGTGGGATTTGCATGGAGCCCAATTACCATTCATAAGAAACTCACTACCTTGTGATCATATTTTTTGTAAAGTTTCATGGCAGCCATTTTGTTGATTTCTGATGTTATTGTTTCAGTTCTGGAGACTAGTACCAAGGCCCCATATGCATTGGAAGATATGGTGAAGATGGGAAAGGAAGCTGGTGATGAACTCCTTTCACGGGCTGGTCATGGATTCTTTGACTCTCAGTAACGACTTTTGTTCTAATCGTATTGTTATTGTATCTCTCCCACGATGTTGTCTGCTTTCTTTCCCCTTTTTGTTCTTTTGCATGTAGTGGAAGTTCGAGTGAGCCTAGTCACTAAAAGTCAATTTGAAGATCCAGTCTCTGAGTTTTTGAGGGGATTGGGCTTGTATTCACAAAAGCACAAACACTGGTGAGCCTTGATTGTAATCACTATCAACTTTGTGCACTCGACAAAATGGGAAAGTAAGTAAAAATAAAATAAAATAAAAATAAAAATAAAACAAAAAATGAGTGAGGGTTCTCCCTAGCCCTCCGGTGGCATTTTCCGGCGAGTTAACTCATCTGTCATGGGGCGTGGTTGGCCTTGTAAGGCTTAGGTGCAGGATATTACAGATGAGGTGCTCAATAAGGTTAACCCTAAATCTGATGTTGTGAAGAAGAGAGAAGTTGGTGACAGTTTTGAAGGTTAGAATTGAGTCGACTGAGATTTTGAAGAGTATGGATGCTTCAGTCAATGCATCGGTGCCTCCTTCGAGCAGTGGGATTGGATCTGGGAGTTCGTCTTTGCAGAAATCATGTTTGTGATAAGTAGGAGGTGGGAATGGTTAAGGATGTGGTTGCAGATTAAGGCTTGATGAACAATTATATGCTGATGTTATGAGGGAAGTTCCGAAAGGGAAGGAGAACAAACGAAAGCGTATGGGTGATAATGGATCAGCTCTGGGCATCGTCTTTCTTATGCTCATTGCAGGGATGAAGAGATTCATGTTAAGATGGAGGATATCCTTGATCAAAGGATACATTGGGCTAACAGCTACGGCTTCAAACGGCTATGTTTTAGGGGTGCCCTTTCACAGTTATGAAGCAATTTGTTGAGACGTACTGGAAGGGAATTGTTAAGCCAACAATTTTGCTCCATGAGGATGGCTATTTCATTTTCCGCTTGCAGATTTAGAGGATAGGACGAAGATCATGGATAGTAACTGGTTTCCCCATAATAAATCCTTTGTTAAAGGAATGGTATCCTTAGTTTTGTATGGATGAAGATGATGTTCTCTACTCGTGGATGTCTACTGGTGGATGAAGATGGTTATTTCATTACAAAACTTTATCGATGTCGAACATGACAAACGACAATCCATCTGTTTTTTTTTTAATCTAATATATATCTAATTATAAAACTTCGACTAATATCTAACTATGTCGAACATGGCAAATGACAAATCATCTATTTTTTTTAAAAAAAAATTTGTTATATATGGAAAAAAAGAAGATAAAGTGCCTTTAGACAAGTAGATAAAGGCACTCATGAAAATGGTTATAAACGACATTGATCATCGTTAAGTTTGCTCATGGATATTGTCACTCACTCTTGTAAATTGTGCTTGTGAAATTTGGGGTTCATTGATGACACGTACGCTTGAGAATGAGGTT
Organism: Drosera spatulata; assembly: GCA_035668315.1. NCBI lineage: Eukaryota > Viridiplantae > Streptophyta > Magnoliopsida > Caryophyllales > Droseraceae > Drosera > Drosera spatulata. The sequence continues at coordinate 35,223 of JAOVYX010021583.1, forward strand.
GTATATTTATGAACTATTTTAAATCGTTCAATTTTAGGACTTTTGATTTCATGGATTGGAAAGTTGGAATGATTTCAACTTTGGTAATCATGTTTTATATGAGCAGATAATCACATGTAACGACAAGTTTCTTAAAAATGGATGTCGTTTATAGAATTTTTATGAGTGCCTTTAGTTATCTTCGTTAAAGACACTTTAGTCTAACTATGTCGAATATGACAAACGACAAACCATTTATTTTTTTAAAAAGCATTCTCAATTTTACTTAAAAAACGAAAATAAAACAGTAAAAACAAATCTAGTATCTTTCTAATCTAATCTAATCTATATAAACTAATATATGTCTAAATATCCAAGTAATAATCTAATATCTAATCTAATCTATATAATCTAATACTTCAAAATATATATCTAATTACCCAATTACTTTTCGGTGTCGAACCATCAGCATGGCAAATCAGCTTGACTCATTTAGCCAATTAAGTCTTATACGGCAGTTGTAAATGTTCCTGTCAGAATTCAAATATCAAATTAATCAAATATTGGCAAAACTCTAAAGAAGTGTAAGACTCATCCGAAGCGAGGTAGACCTGTTGGTAAGAAGGATACAGTTCCTTGGAAAAGGAAATTGAAGGGCAATGATGTTCCTGAAAAAGTCATCAATGGATAAATCCATTAAGGTGTTTGATGAAAATATAATAACTAATGATGTCAATGAAAGATGCAATCGTAAAACAGCCACTTACAAAGGAAGAAATCTTGATTAATTACGCTTTTTCTCATATTATATGGAACAGAATTGAAAACGAGATAGATGATATTTTTGCTTATAATGTGGCATTAGATATCACAAATCCAAATGAAGATTAAGAACCACATAATATGGATGAATGTATGATTGACCAAAATGAAAGGAAGCAAATTCAAGCAGAATTAGATTCGTTGGCTAAACGTAAAGTTTTTGGATCAATATTCCATACACCACAAAGTATCAAACTAGTTGGATATAACTGGGTGTTCGTTCGAAAACGAAATGAAAAAGAAGAAATTGAGAGATAAACAACATGCTTAATTGCCCAAGGTTTTTCACAAATATCGGGAAGTGATTATAATTAAACATGTTCTCCCGTGATGGATGAAAATCAGTTCCGTTTCTTAATTAGCATGGTTGCTAGGGAAGTACTTAACATGCGTTTAATGGATGTTGTGATGGCATATATATATATATATATATGGATCATTAGACGCTGACATATATACATGAAAATCCCTGATGGCTTTAAGATGTCAAATGATACATAATCACGTAACTTGTGTTCAATTAAATTACAGCAATCATTGTATGAATTAAAAATATCTAGTATATCTAATTTCAAAATTTTGACTGACGTCGAACCATGTCAAACATGACAAACGACAATTCATCTATTTTTCTTTTTTTTTTTAAAAAAAAACTCAATTTTACTTAAAAAACGAAAATAAAACAATAAAACCAATTCTAATATCTAGCCTAATCTAGTTCATACAAAAGAGAAATTGCTGGATGAATTTTTCTTCTCTGGGCCAGAAGGAGAACTGATGAAGCCGCCTGTACTATATGAGTGGTTGCCTTTCAAGTGTTCTAGATGTTTTCATTGGGGGCATCGTATGGAGCAATGTAGGACTAATATTAAGACAAAGCAAGTGTGGGTTAGAAAATCTTAGCAAGCACAAAAACTGATACAGGGTGAGGGTAATAATGAGAAGGTGGTAGATAAGGAAGAAGCTAATGTTGTACTTCAGAGTTAAGACTGATGTGGAACAAAGGCAAGGCGAACAAAATGAGGAGTGAATCTCTCCTAAGCAAACTGATCATTCAGAGGTCAGGCAGGTTGCTGGAACTGATATATCTTCAGGAGGATTTGCAGCTCTGCATGATGATAATGGAACATACGGTAGCAGCTTGGGACTTTCGAGGCCTGACCAGCATACTGATAATGGAAAACGCTCTAAGACTGGCCAGGATGGTGTAGTGGAGCTGTTACCTGATTATGATAGCAGCTTTGAACATATGAAACCTGAATAGGCCTGAAAAGCAAGCCTCAATAAAGCATTTTATTACTCCATATAATATAGAGTTTGGCATTTTAGAGACCAGAGTTAAAGCTTCTAAGTTCTCTGATGTAGCTCGTTCTTCTTTTAGAGACTTGGGTTGTTTAAATAATTGCATTCATGTAGCTAATGGGTGTATATGGGTTGCTTGGGATAGGAATAAATGGTCTTTGTCTTTTGTTGCTGGTTCTGACCAAATCTTGCATTGCTCTGTTAAAAGTGTCTGCCAACTGCTTATCAGCTTGTTATCTGGTTGATCTGAGGAGTTCAGGAAATTTGCTTACCTGGTATAATCAGCAATGGGAGGCTTCTTGGATTACGTTCAAGCTTGATAGGATCCATGTGGATCCTGCATTCATGGAGCTTTATGGAGCTGCTGAAGCTTATTTTCCAGCTTCTGGGATTTCTGATCACTGCCCAGGAGTGGTATATCTCAGAGGCTATGATGCTGGTCCTCATTCTTTTCCGTTTCCTCGATATGTGGGTTGAAATTGAGGTATTAAGAGCTGTGGTAGTTGAGGCATGGCAGCATGAAGTTGAGGGATATATGCTATGTATCGTGTTACACAAAAGCTTAAAATTTTGAAGCAGCTATTGCGGCATTTTCATTATAATTCTGTAGGTGACATAACTAAAAGACTAACTGCAGCTACAGAAGAACTGAATGTAGCTCAGGCTGTTTTACAAGCAGGGTTCTCTGACCATAAAAGAGCTTTCATGGTTAAATGTGTTCAGAAGGTTAAATATCTTTCATTAGCTGAGGAGGAGCACTCAAAACAGCATGCAAAAGATTTGTGGATTGCAAATATGGATAGTGGCACACCTTATTTCTATCAGATTTTGAAGAGTAGAAGGAAGCACTGCAAGATCCTTACTCTACAGACTGAAGATTGATCAAGTGTCAAAAACTTAGTGATATTTCGGTATTATAATGGGTTGATAGGGACTCCAGCTCTCAGATCCTCACATATTCGACTTGAAGTGGTCAGTTATGGTGATCTCATTACTCCTAGCCAAAGAGATCTCTTCACTGCTCCAATCTGTGATGATGAAATCAAGAATCCTTTCTTCAATATCAAGAATGTTAAAGCGCCAGGTCCTGATGGCTTTTCTTCTTTGTACTTTAGAAGTTCATGGTCTATTGTTGGTTTTGACCTTATAGAAGCTGTCAATGACTTTTTTGGAATATGTGAACTTTTGAAGCAAGTAAATGCAACAATGATACACCTTATCCCCAAAACTGATCATGTTACTAGGGTTGGGGATTATAGGCTCATCTCATGTTGTTCTGTTATCTATAAGGCCATATCAAAAGTGTTGGCTGGGAGATTACCCAAAGTACTTCCTAGCTTAGTCTCCGATAATCAAGCAGCTTTTGTGCAAGGGAGGAATGTTGGAGATAGTGTTTGTCAAGAACTCATAAATGGGTATGATAGGGAGAGCATCTCTCCTAGATGCATGATCAAAATCGATTTGAGGAAAGCCTACTTATCATGGGATTTCCTCGAGGAGCTCTTGGAGCAGATGGGATTTCCTGAAATGTTCACAATGTGGGTGATGTCCTGTATATCATCCTCTTTATTTTCAGTACTGATTAATTACGAAGTGACTGATTAATAGGCAAGGCGACCCTATTTCTTCTTACTTCTTTGTACTTGCTATGGAGTTCTTGTCTAGAGCTTTGATGCTGATGGCATCTCAAAAGAATCTAAATGCCACCCAAGATGCAAGAAGGTGGGATTAGTGCAACTATCCTTTGCTGATGATTTGGTCCTATTCAGCAAAACTTTTTATGTGGCTTTGGCGCTTATTCACAATGAGTTGAATCATTTTTCTACTACGTCCGGAGTGAGTATTAACCAGGAGAAGTGTGCTGAGGGCGAAGATCATAAGCTGTTGTTATAGGATGTCAAGTTTGTCCATGGCCAACTCGATATCTTGGAATTCCACTCTCTCCTCTAAGAAGCTGGCAGTATGTTACTACCGACCTCTAATCCTTTTCTGTAAATTGGAGCCAGATTCAATTGCTTCCTGTTGCTCTGCTGGATGAGATAGAAAGTGTGTGTAGGTCTTTTCGTTGGTTTGGTTGTGCCATGAATTCAAAAAGAGCTCTAGTTTCCTGGACAGAGGTATGCAGAGCTTGTAATGTTAAGATATACATTAGTGGGTCTTTTGTCATCGGTTCGAATTTTTAATAGAGTTGGTTTCTCGTCATGATATCAAACCAAGGGTATAGCCTAATTATGTTTGAGGCTTGAATCACAACTTGAAGAGTCGTGAAGTTTGTGGTGACGTTCGATGGCTGTAAGAGAAAACAAGATGACTTATAAAAGAAGGGGGTCATTACTGTATATCTTAACATATAAAGAAGCGGGTCTCGGGCTAAAGGTACTGAGGTTTGGAATGAAGCAATGTTGTACAAGAGGATTTGGGCTATTGAAAATAAGGAGGATCGACTATGGATCAGATGGATTCATGCATGCTACATTAAACAGCAGAACATCCATGAGATTCACCCTCTTCAGCATGATTCCTGAGTGTGGAAAAACTTGATGCAAGTTAAGGATTAGTTGTATGCAAATGTCAATTCTGGGAGTTAATGAGTTGTACAGAGCAGCTGTGGGATCATATCCGAATGTGATTTGGAGCAAGATGATATGGAGTCAGGAAGCTAGACCCAGACATAGTTTTATTCTTTGGCTTTGAAGCTTGGGTAAGTTAAATGTTTGGCTTTATAGAAGAGGCCTAGTTGCTTATAACCTATGCAGCCTGTGCAATAATGCTCCGGAGACATGTGAGCATCACGTTTGCTATTGTGAGCTTACGAAACAGGTTATGCCGAAGATATATGATGCTCTTAATCTGAAATGCAGAGCTGGTTCGTGGAACTAACTTGTTTTTGGTAGTGTTGGGATTTAATATTGTATAGCGTCTACATGTTATGGATGACGTGCAAACATATTTAAAATATGAATATTTATTTTTTGAATTCTAATTATTATTCTAACCGTTTGTTATCAAGATTTGAGTTGGGATCAAATCTGATTACAGGCAAATATACTTGTAGGATATGAGAAACACATTTCTCTGGCTCCTCTTCTCCAACCTATTTCTGGGGAATCACGTATCTCTTCTGAGATTTGTGAACATGGAGATTTTTGGAGTAACTTTAGTATCCAATCCATCGTGTGGTGAAATCAAAAAGGTTTGTAACTTCACACAAATCCGTATTATTTAACATCGGTATCAGAGTTAATAACGTGAAGGTTGGCAGATTTGAGTTGATTTCTTGTTTTTTCATTATGTGGATTGCCGGAAGATTTGTTTGGAGTGGATTGTGTATAATTGAGATAGAACATGAATTCACGTATCATGATTTGCAACCACAGAGGGCACTAACTTTGTTCATGAGTTGAGTAAATAACTGTATATTTTAGTCCATGTAAATATTATGAGTCTATGACCAATGCTGGCACATGAATACAACACATAAAGCAAGAGATTTATTTGCATGTCCGGTTGCAGTACCTATATCGAAGGATCACTTTTTAATGAGTTTGATGAGTACAGTATCTCTGTTTAATGAGTTTGATCTCATCAATACTTAAAAAAAAAAAAAAAAAAAGAAAGAAAGAAAGAAAGAAAGTGATATGCAGAAGATATTTTAAACGTGTAGCGTATCTAGATTTAATCACAACTAAAAAGAAATTTGTCATGTTTGATATTAGCGTCTTACGGCAGAGCATTATTTTCAATGTAAATTAATTTGTGTGTTTATTTTTTGTTCCGAATTTGTTATGGGAACAAATGTATCCATGCAAGTAAATAATGTTACCGTTTTTATATGAAAAGTGACAACATGTTAAAGTGCTATTCAGCACTGTTTGTAACCGTTCAATGTTAGATTATGAGAAATCTAATGTGAATTTATGTGAGACTAGGAGCATACAGTTTATACCTGATCAAATGACTAGGAGAATCTACTGGTCGATGACCTTTTTCGCTAATGACACGATACAAGTTATCATTTTCTTGTCTCGGAACATGTCTTGACTCTCACCATGAGCTCCTTTATTTGACTCGAGTCCTTCGAAACAAAACAACATAAACACACATAAGAACATTACATACTAACCAACCATGTCGGAAACGACTTATAGAAAGTAAGAAAACCCCCTTGTGGGTTGCCTCTGACGTAGCGTTTGGTTTAAAGTTCTCGTTACGATGTTGATGAGTATGAATATACTCATAGTTTTCTAAGTTAGTTTTCTTTGTTTAACAGGTTTATTGTTGTTTCATACACGTTTTTAGTTTAGTTTTAATTTTGCAATGTTGGTACTATTGTTTGCATGTTTTCATTGTAGATTTAATCGAAAGAAGTGGCTTTTGATGGTTAGTGTAAATGGATGTAAAAAGTTTGAAGATGATCGAGATGATGTGGGATGATTTGATGATCGTTGAAGATGATTTTTATGATTTCTAGTGATGCTCACATGCATTAGATGATAACATTGATGCTTGAGAACATTTGAAGCTGTTTTGGAGCTAAACCAACGCGTTTGAGGCTATTTTGATCGTGGATAAATCAAAAAAGTTTAACGACAAATAGATAGATGACAATTCGAGGCCATTTTAAAGATGCAAACGATGTCATTTGAAGTGTTTTATGATGATATAAGGGCTACATGAGATATACCATTGATCAAGACGAAGTTCGACGCGAAAAAATGTTGTTTTCGACTACTTTGGAGTTCGTCACGACTGTGACCATCCCCATCATGATCGTGACACTGCCCAAATTTGTGCCAGAACGCTATATTTCAAAAACCACGATGGTGATGATCGTGACAACGAATATTTTACCAGATTTTTGCTTTTTTTTATTAGATTTTATTAGGGTTTCGTGTATTTCTATAAATATAAATGTTGTTTATCAGATTAGGATGTATTTTTTTAGGGTTTTCATGGGGGTTCGTGATGGCCAAAGTCTCGGATTTGTTCTTCACACATCTCTACGGATTGGATCAAGGTGTATTCGGCATTGGATTTCATTGAGTTATCATCGAATTGTGATTCTTCAATCGTGTATCATCTCTATCCTTTCCTTGCTTCATTGTTTATTGACATGATGATGCATAATTTTATCATAAATGTGATGATGATTCAATTTATGAGTGAGTAATATATTTAGTAAGGATAGATTAATGTAGTTCTAGCGTAATAAGATCATGAGATGATGTAGATCACTAAAATCTGATTCAATACATGAAATCTGTTCTTAATCCTTTATATATTTTGAAATCAATTAGATTGATCACTTATTGATGACATGACCTACCTAATAACTATGCATTGTAGTTATGAATGGTAGCAAATAACACATCATGATTTGAGCGTTTCATCATGAATAGTTATGATTGATTGCATGTGAATAAAGTAGTTTGAGTGTTTGTCTATTATATTCATGTTTGACATATTCTCATGTTCTTATTCGATTTACTTATTCCTAATATATACATGCGTTATAGTATGTTAGAGATAAGTAGGTTATGTTGATTATACGTGCGTTGCGATAATTCACACTCTTCTGAATGTGATTTAAAAGACCTTTAGATTACAACCAAATTTTTCATGATAACGATCTATATGATAGTCCTCAATGATTGATCCTATGAAGGTAGAATGAAGTTAATCAATTCCTACATTTTAACTAAATAGTAAACACCTTAATCTATATCTCTAATTAGTTACATAACTTTAGTTTAATTTAATTAAATTAGCTTAATTAATTTATATTTACAAAACCCTCCATATAATTTAATTTTCATAATTCTAGTAGAGTTCCACAGTGATTAGTACAACCTTAATAATTAATTGTAACCGTCCATAAGGAATTGATCCCTACTTCCGCTACTACATTATTAGTTTATTATAGTGTGGGTGGATGAACTCTAATATCTAATTTGCATGCCGTACGACAGACGTGTCAAATTTCGACGTCGTTGTCGGGAACGATAACATTGTGTCAATAATTATTTTAGGTTATTTTGATCATTATTTAGCTCTACTATTTTTTTTAAAGTTATTTCTATTTCTATTTTAATTTTTATTCTTGTTTTCGAATTTTTATTTTATTTTTGAAAAATAAAGAAAAAAATGGTTTAATTTCTGATTTTTACTTCTTCTGATTTTTATATATAAAAATATTGTCTTTCAAATTCTACTCCGTCTCCTTCATTTTGAAAAATCAACACTGAATTTCTCCTATTTTATTCTTTTAATTAGAAATGGCTGAAAACGTAGGAGTTAGCGCACACAATAATGCACCTCACAATGCAAATAATAATTCCAATCAAACTCTCCGTGAGCTCTCAACTCCGTTTATAGAAGATGAACCTCTATGCATTGTGCTACATGAAGTGGAAGTATCTTTTGAACTGAACTCTAGGTTGTTCAATAGATTACCAGTGTTTAATGAACTTGCTGCCTACCAATCAATGAAGCCAGATGGTGTGACTCAAGAACAACTAAGCTTTATGCTTTCCTTTTTCCGTTCAAGGGTTTTGTAAAGATTGGTTATATGAACTACCCCTTACATCTATTAATACTTGGGTTGAATTACAACAAATATTTTCAGAAAAATATTTTCCATCATCTCAAACTGCTACTCTTCGTAAGCATATATCTGGTATTCATCAAGGGACAATGAGGATATGCACGAAAAAAGGGAGAGATTTAAGAGGTTATATGCGAGCTGTCCTCATCATATATATAACAGATAACTTGCTAATTCTTTACTTTTATGAAAGCTTACGACCATTGGACCGTCATATGATTAATGGCGCAAGTGGCGGAGTTTTAACAAGAAAAACCCTAGTTGAAGCAAGAAAGTAAATAGAGACATCACCTGGAAGTTCTCAAGATTTTAGTTCAAGGGTTGATTTGGAAAGAGAAGGTGTTGCAAGAAGTTCAACGTTTGATAAGAAATTAGATACAATTATTGATTTATTAGGTCAATCTTTAAATAATAAACCTCAACAAGTTAAGCCTTATGATATCTGTTTAAATTATGGACATTGAATTGATTTTTGTCCATCTCTATGTGAAGAACAAATCGATGCTGTAGGGTTCCTAGGCCCACCAAGTCAGCCAATACAAATCCAATGGGCAACAAATTATGATCAACCATAGAAGAATCAATCAAATTCCAGTTAGGGAGTGAAAATCCCATAAATAACCTAGAGGGGGA
>JAOVYX010021584.1:0-15607 GCA_035668315.1 Drosera spatulata
AACTCCTGGCTAAACTACACCATTCAGCTTTAATGACAACTAGTACGAAACTGATGTTCATGTGAAGTACTAGAAGTAGAAACTAGCAAAGAACAATCACTTAGCCAGCTATTTTGCAGGCAAGCGAAACTAAAATCAACTTTGATGTTTTCTACTCAACCAAAGATACTATTAGCCACAAAAGCAAGAATGAAACCTCCTACCTTCTAATTCTTTCTAAACAACAATCAAGTTACATAGCTCCCTCCCGAAGCAACAATACTACCAACAAACTAACTCTTTATCCTTAAGCAGGATGGATTGGTTAGTGGATAGATAGACAATTGCCTTCCAAAACAAACACTCGAGTAAAAAGTTGTGATAATGAAGCTTGACTGTTTTGTTGATATTCATTGAACTTACAATAGTGACAAAATACATGCCATAAAAATACGGACATCATCTCTTAGATTTTCACAAGCGAAAAAAACTGAGAGTGATTGTTTCATCCTCGGGACGAATAATTCTTCTGTTATTGTTGTCATCATTTCTCAAGCTTTTTTCATGCATCATATCATCTTATATTCATATTCACTCCACTGAACCAAGATCGCTCTTCAGACATCAATCTCTCGATAGGAAAGCAACTAATAAACTCCAAAGAATCAACAAACAGTTACACTTCACCAAACAAAGAACATCAAGAAATCAATCAACTGAATCACGCCGACTAATAACAGCAACAGCAACCTAACACCACAAGACCAGCTCGATTCCGCGATCGCACGATCGTGAACTCGATAGACGATCCGAGTATCAAAAGTCAAAATCAATAATCCCCAATCAATAACCAACAATCAAGCAGCACCAAAACCCTAACCTGATCACTATAATTCAGTAAGTTAATTGATCGATCGATTGATGAATTGATCGAGAGATGGAATAAAATTAGATACCTGAGAGGGAATCTTGGGAGGCGACTTTGTGTCGTGGGAGTTATCACCGACGAAACAGAAAAATGGGACAAGTTTGAGTGTGGGAAGGAAAAGTAAACATGAGGCTAGTGGCCGGTGGATTGATTGGTAGATTGATTAGATTCCGTGAGTGAAGTGGTTACTGTTGCGTGCTCTTGTTTTATTGGTTCTGTTTACTGTTTGGCACTGATATTTTTTTGGTCAAGGAGTGAAGTTAATCTGTGTTTATCCAAACCTATGAATTCTCTGATTAATTTGATTGGTCCTCTCAAATGAATTGTTTACCCCTTTTTTCCGTCCCATAATATGATATATAATAATTTTTTTGATTAAATTAATATATATTAATAATTTTATTTTTTAAGTAAGTTTTTAATCTAAAAAAATCAAATCATATTAAATTATAATATATTGATGATCTTTTATTTTAACTGTTATAATAAATCTCATTATTTTTAAAAAATATATTTTTTTAACATCAAATTTTATAAAAATTTAACATACACACACAAAATGTCGTATCAGATCCAACGATTACATGTAAATTGGGACGAATGGAGTATATTTCATCCGTCCAAAAAAATAATAAAATATTTTAATTATGTATATTTGTGAGATAATTAAATATTATTTTTTGAAAAAATATTATAAAACATCAAAAATAACTTAAATTATGTATTTCAATCCAATATTGATGATTTAATTTTTTACGTCGATAAATCACAAAACGAATCTACTTTAAAAGTGTGTTGAATAATGGGAAAAAAACATTAAACGTTCTAGGAGTATTTATTTTAAAACAATAAGAGTATTTAAAAATTATCAAGACAATATAAAAAATCGTGATCTGAATATAAAGAAGTGACGAAAGAAAAAAAGATGCAACTGCCAGTGAAAACAACACTACTTGTTCGGGGACAGTATGACGTAGCTGCTCTCTAATATTGATGGGCTTGTGGGTTGGGCCACGGATTTGCTCGTTAACTTATATTTTGGGCTGCATTTTGGCACGGAGAACCCATGTTGAATGCAGAGTATAGTCTTTGATTCTTGGCAGAACCTATTGGACCAAAATTCCCAGGCTGGGCCAAACTGCAAAGGTGTTTGAAGTTGGATCAATTGTTTGAGGTTGCTCCTTTCAGAAAAAATAAAATTGCTTGAGGTTGCTTTTATATTATTAGTGTGAAAGATACTATTGCGTGATAATTTCTAGCAGAAGAAATACAATGATTTGGTTTGGTTTTATTTTTCATAAGGATGACAGCGAGGGTACGAGGATTGACACATGGACCATATATGGATTAGATGCAGTGTTACTGTAAATTTCAATTGGTACGCTCACCCTCCGTTGGATCGAACCGTCACTCCGCAGTATAGATATGTTTAGATGCTAGATTCTTCTAACTTCATGGAGTTCTAGAGATGGTATAATTTGAAGTCTTTGTATCCTATAATAAACCCCGCAGCGAAGCCGAATCCCAAAAAGAAACAAGAATATAGTGCTCTTAGATTTGTTTTATGATTTGGGTGGTTACTTAAGATCATGATCGATCGTGGTCCCTTTTATGCATCTCTTGTCCTTCGTTGCTCCAACTCATACATGGAACAAACCAGAATAGAAATTGGTAATGGTAACGTTGAAGGTTGAACTATTGTTCCAGAAGAGTGTATCCCTATCAGAATCCAATTATAGATATGGCCGCAGGTGCTAGTATCCTGTAATACCGAGCCCACTCCATAAACGGGTTATTTCTACTCTCTAGAGTTTACATTTCTTGACTTTGACGTTTCTCCCTGCAATATTTTGTGATGCATGACCTCACCTCAATGAAGTCGATAGGGCGACAAAACTCCTGTTAATTTTCTTTCCTTGTCACAGACGTATTGATTCGACGGCGAAAATTCAAATGTACTACTCCTTCGTCCCAAAAAACATAACATATACGTATTATGTATTATTGTATAAATATTAATACAAATCTCATTTTTATATCAAATCATGTCTGATCATCCCATAACATGCATTAGATTGAACCACGTAAGTTACGCAACCATTGATGTTTCATAACAAATTTATAAAAAATTATATTTGATCATCGTTATACTCATATCAAATTTTATATTAATATACGTGTCCGATCAAAAGATTGTATTCTTTATAAGAAGATGGAATATTACAAAATGGATGCATCGATCACCGTTTGCGTCACTGAAAATAATTGTGGCTGACCCCAATTTTCCAGCAACGTACAACCACACAAAAGATCAATACTACAATAAAGAAGACCAAGATTGTAATAATACACTCCAAATAATTAAAGAAATTGATATTTTTAAAGCCCATTTTATTATATCACATGAGAAAAAGAATTTTGTGTCCAAAAAATTGATATTAAGTGGGATATCCTTGAATATAACAAAAATAATTTTGAAAATATCATTTTCCATAATTAATCTAATAATGTCGACTGCTCTATGGTATCAGCTGCCAGTCAAACATCAGTCATCGAAGAGCCACACACGACAATACTCGGTAGTTCATGTTCCTTTTATATACGGAACATCTGTTATCGTGAAAGCACTATCATATAAATAGCCATGCTCGATCAAAACTCGATCGATTAAGGCACCTAATATTTTGTAATCCCGATGAAAAAGAAGGTGTAACGTGTACGTATCTGTGGATGAGCTGAGTAACAAAGTCATACCATTGGTGCAAATTTTGTAATCCGACCAAACAGAAGGTATACCTAATATTTTCTAGGGACGCTGACACTCAAGATATAGTTCTGAAATCTAGAATACAGTCCCTAATCTTGGCTAAGTACTCTATATTTCTATGTCCAAGTCGTAAGACGTAGAAGTAACGAATTGACAGCAGTATAACAAACCTGTGAAGCATCCGGTTTGCGTTATCAGCTAAAAAATAAGCGACTACAATAGCATAGATAAAGGAGCAAAATTTGCTTGCTTTTCATGGATAATTACTCAAAACATACAACTGCAAATAAATAGAAAGCTCTGATAGCATGTAACAAAATTTTATGGAACTCAAACAAGAAGCAAACAAAACTTGCTTTTCATGGATAATTACCAAAAACATACAACTGCAAATAAATACGAAACAAACATAACAACTTGCTTAACATAAGTAACTACATGTAAGTTGCCAAGAACTCTTGTTTCCTCTATTGGTTGAGATAGTTGCTACAATTCTACCCAAGTAAAACTGTTGAATGAGACTTGAACACGTGAACCAAATCGATATACTTGGTTGATGCCGCAGGAAAAAATTACTGTACTAAATATCAGGATGGAAATCAAGAATAGTCCCTCCGTCCAGAAGTATGTATATTAGATGACACAGCAAGTTCTCACTAATATACTGTAAAACTACTTGATTTGAATTACTGTCAAGAGTTCCACCTAAAAGGTTATCCTATGATGCAGGTCAAAGTTTATCATGACAGACACCTCCAATATCAATGTTGTTTATATTTTTGGACAACATAGAGTATCTACGGTCAAGCTTTAGAACTAGAAACAACCCTTTCAAAAATGACTCAGCAATGACATACGGAATCTACAAGCTGCAGCAACTATATTTGTGGATGCTGCAACCTATATATAAAGCCTATAAGGAATGATGCTCTCTACTCCAACAACACAGGCAACAGAACTCAAACATTCCATATTTCAAATGGCAACCGACGAGGATCAAAACCGTACCTCTAATCTTTGCGAGAGGATTCCAGTAACTAACAAACTTCATAGAGCTTTCAATCTCCTCATCCTCTTCCTGCTCTTTTCTCTCCTCGCCTATCGCCTTGTCTCACTCCGCAACCATAGAGAACTTGCCTGGATTGTAGCGCTTCTCTGTGAATCGTGCTTCACTTTTGCTTGGATTTGCACAACCTCGACGAAATGGGAGTTCATTGAGTACATCACTCATCCCGATCACCTCCTCAAAAGGTAGCATCCTATGCCGTACTTTTTTTTGTTTTTTGTTTTGGTACATATCTGTTGTCACATGATTTCTCTGGTTCAGTAGTCAGCCACCATGCTCAATAAGGACCACCATGCTCATTGAGAAATCAGCTTATCTAATGATTCAAGAACATGAAGATCATAGATTGCGACAAATATTTTCAGTGGAGCTCTGCATGCAGACATCCATAGAATTACGTAAAATATATTTCGTGGAAATGATGGGAATTTACCATGAGCTGTGGGTCTTGATGACAGGGTAAATGATCTGCCTCCACTGGACATTTTTGTCACCACAGCAGACGCGGTGCTGGAGCCTCCTATTCTCACTGTCAATACAGTGCTCTCCTTGTTGGCAGTCGATTATCCAGCTAACAAGCTCGCCTGCTATGTCTCCGATGATGCATGTTCTCCTCTTATCTTCTATTCACTTCAGCAAGCTTCCAAGTTTGCACAGCAGTGGATTCCCTTCTGTAAAAAGTATGGTGTTCAAGTTCGGGCGCCTTTTCGTTACTTCTCCCAATCTTCATCATCCCAAAACGAGACTCCAGGGTTTCTCCAAGATTGGCAAAAGATGAAGGTCAGTCTTCTTTTAGATTCATTCCTATCAATGAAACTTTTCCTGTAAGAAAATATCGACACACTCTCAAGGAATGTTGTTTGGCAGGATGAGTATAAAGAACTGAGCCAAAAAATACAAGATGCAGCAGAAGGATCTTATGCAATCGATTTAACTGGCGATTTTGCAGCTTTCAAAGATACAGCAAGAAATAACCATCAGCCAATAGTTAAGGTAGCAGTCCACAGTCTTTGGCGTGATGCATATAGATACCATAGATTTGTTTCCCCCACAAGTAAAATGGTTTTCTCATCAACCAGTTGAGCATAACCATAATATTGATCGACTCATGTATATGTAGATCATACGGGAGAACAAAGGCCAGGAGGATGGAGTACCCCATATTGTTTACATAGCACGGGAGAAGCGCCCGAAGAGCCCCCATCATTACAAAGCTGGTGCTATGAATGTTCTGGTAACAGCATCTACTTATCAAACATACTCGATTTGATCACCAGAAGTTCATAACGCGTAATCTGACCATAAATCAATCTCATCATCTCATCATTATGCCATCAACGCTATATTTCCCATCCTATTATCTTCTGCTTAACTGAACTGACTATAATGTTTACCTTTTTACGATGATAATCAGACTAGAGTCTCTGGCTTGATGACCAATGCTCCTTTTATGCTAAATCTGGATTGCGACATGTTCGCCAACAATCCTAGAGTTGTGCTTGAAGGAATGTGCCTACTTCTTGGTTCCAAAAGTGAGCGAGACTCTGGCTACATTCAGTTGCCTCAGAAGTTCTATGACGCACCAGAATCGGACCCATATGGAAACCTGCTATTTGTCATGTACCAACATGTAAGCATGCTTCAGACCATGAAGAGAACAAATAGATTTTCAGCTTTAGTTCGACCCAAACTTCGAATCGTGACCAGTATATGTTGCGATAAACGTCTAAACCTCCATCGTGTTGGGTTATTTTGTTCCACAGTTTCTAAGTCGGGGAATGAATTCATATCAAGGACCTTTCTATGGAGGCACGGGGTGCTTTCACAGAAGGAAAGTTATCTACGGCTCAACACCAGAAGAGTCATCCCATTTTAAAGGTAGCACAGAGTCTACCTTTATCTTGAAACACATTTTCATGGCAGCAAAATCCTTGATCTTCTAAATTTACAAATACAAGTGCTCCCTTTTCGCAGAAGGCTTATCGGAGAAGCAAATAGCACAGAGATTCGGGAATTCTACAAGATTTTGTAAATCAGCGGCTCAAGTTTTGTCAGGATCAGCATACAAGTGGGATCACAGTATCTCATCCTCCCTAGATGAAGCAAACTATCTCGCAGGATGCGATTATGAGAATGACACCTGCTGGGGAAAAGAGGTCCGCCATTACAATTCATTAATTATCCATGGCAGAATGTGAGACTAACTCACTTTAATTGATTTCAGGTGGGATTGAGGTATGGATCGGCAACAGAAGATGTTTTTACTGGGTTGAGAATTCAGTCAAATGGCTGGAAATCAGTATTGTATGCACCTAAACCAGATGGCTTTCAAGGCTGCGCACCTTCAGATGGACCTGCCATATTAACCCAACAAAAGAGATGGACAACAGGACTTCTAGAGGTCCTATGTAGTGAACTCAGTCCACCTCTAGGCGTCATTTGTGGCAAACTTCAGTTAAGAACTTGCTTGACATACCTATGGTGTCTCACTTGGGGCCTGCGCTCTATCCCTGAGCTCTTCTACATTGTCCTGCCTGCATATTGTATCATCACAGGTTCTACATTCTTGCCCAAGGTGAGGATCTTAAACGTTCTAGTTTCTTGTTTTGCTACGATACCCAGCCTCTATTTATTTATTTACTCTCAAACATACCTATGCAACTAACTACAAACCCCCATTCTGTGCCTCAAGCAGTCTGAGATCACAAAAGTAAAATTAGTCATTCCCAAAGCCACACAGCCCAAAAGGTATTTAATTATTTTAGGGATCAATGTTTTCAAGAGAAATTAATAGGCCACATACTAGGATAGGATTGAAAGATAGGCTTAATGAGGAACAAATACGGACTCCTAAAGTAAAAGCAGACATTCATCACTTCGACTGTACAACAATATCCCAGGGATGATGAAAGTTGACAATTTCATGATGCAGATAGAAGAGCCGGCCATATTCATTTTCGTGGCACTGTTCATCAGCTACAATATCTACACACTATGGGAATCCTATCAGATTGGCTTCTCAACAAAAATATGGTGGAATAATCAGAAGATGAGCAGAATAAATCCTATAAGCTCATGGCTGTTTGGGCTCTTGAGCCTCGTACTCAAGCTCCTAGGCATATCTCAAACTGTATTTGAAATAACACAGAAGGACCAATCTTCATCAGAAGACAACGATGCTAATAATCAGTCTCAGGGAAGGTTCAGCTTTGATGGATCACCAATATTCATACCAGGGACAACAGTTGTGATCTTGCATCTATTATCCTTAACAATGGCCTTGTCAAGTTTGGTGCAGCGTCAAGCCTATGGTGTAGATGGTCGAGGGTTAGGGGAGATACTATGCAGCGTATTGGCCCTACTATACTTATCGCCTTTTCTAAGAGGACTCTTCGGCAAAGGGAAATATGGCATTCCCGCATCAAGTGTGTTCAAATCAGGTGTACTCGCCCTATCGTTCGTGTATTTCTGTAGGAGAAGCGGAATGTAACCATGCAAACTAGCTATAGCATCTTCCTAAAGGAAATACCTGACTTTCAGTTTCTAGAGAAAGTGTATTTGTCTGAGAACATTAATAAGGCTCCAATGTCAAAGGGGAACAGATATACAAGAATAGTCCAAAATCTATCATAATAAAGGGCAAATAAGTAACTTTGAAATCCCCCTTTTGAGGATGCCCGCAATTGCGAGGAAGATGTGTTAGGCTGTATGTGTGACATGTTTATAATTAACTGATTTTATCTTTTCTTTGGTTATACTGACTCTTTTTTTTTTTAGTTTATAGTAAAATTTTAATCACTTCATATTCTATTTTTATTTAAAGATTAACCCTATTCTACATCATCTGTATCCTATTTCTATTTTCTTTATTTATTTTTTATATTTCGGTAAAACATTTAGTTCACATTGCCTCTCACATTTAGGATGAATGCGAAATCAATTAACCCTTTCATCTTTGTTCAACAGCGAACTACAAATAATTCACCACATATGTTCTAACTAGAAGTTCACTGATCATTTTGTATCAATCCATCACTTTCTATTTTCTTTATTCTTTTCGGACTTCGATAAAACACTTAGTTCACATTGCCTCTCACATTTAGGATAAATGCGAAATCAATTAACCCTCTCATCTTTCTTCAGTAGCGAACTACAAGTAATTCACCACATATGTTCTAACGCGAAGTTCACTGATCATTTTCTATCAGTCCATCACTTTCACTAATGGATACATTTCTATAGACATCAATATAGGTACTTAAGTTTGCATCATATTTATATTCTAGATACACATTATACTCTCATTCAAGGTTTCCGAAGTCCGAACCGATAACCGAATAATGCAGCGTAAAACAAAAACAATAATTATGCCATCCAAAGTAGACATTTAGCATTAATCTCAAGCTACCACCTAAGCGTCTCCTCTTTAAAACTTGGGTTCAAATTCAAATGCTTATAAAGAAAAGAAATAAATCGCCTAGCTCGCTGCCTAATAGCTCTTGCATTTGATTATGCAAAATACATTATGTACGCATTTTAGGCAACGAAAAATTGAAACTTGGATGAAAAATACTCAATATTGAAATATCTAATTATTATAAAATCCAGAGTCACGAGCAATGATTTTTTACATGTGGAGTATGTGTCATTGTTCATAACCTCTAAAATCCAGAGTTTTTTTTTTTTCTTCTTAGAATTATATTCTCATTGTCCTATATTGCATATAATCAATTGACTCAGCATGTAATTTTATATGTACATTGAATTTTTTTAAAATTTGATAAAAAAAAAAAAGAATATTTTTTTTATGATAGTGGAATTTAATTATGAAAAAAGATAACGGATATACAATAACATAACATGATTAATTTGATTTTTTTTAAAATAAAAAATTGCTAAAAAAGAAAAGAAACGGATGGAGTAGAATATTTCAAATTGGTTTTTTTTTCTTAAAGGATGAATCAAAATAGATTTTGGACAAACAAAAAACTTTAAATTGTTTTGCATCACACACTAAATTACTTATTATAAAATTATAATGGACTAAAATTTATCTTTATCAGTCATAAACATCTTTAAACATTTTTTATCTATCCAACCATACAAGTCCGAAGTCTCATGCCAATATGTGTGCGCTTTCAAATTATAACGAATAAATCTATTTTTTTTAAATATACAAGTTTGTGTGATGCTACTATCAAATTCTTGAGTGATTTACCCCCACACTATAAAAAAGTCAAAATAATTCCAAAATATTTATACAAAAATAATTTTCAATTCATACAAATTTAAATCACATGTACGATAAAGATAAGTTTATCGTACAATTATCACCAACACCCTCGTCGGAATACGACAACAGCGTCGGAATTTTTGTCAGAATCTGACAACGACGTCAAAATCTTCGTCGGTCGGAAACAAAACAGTGCACCTGAACAAAATCAAAACAGAACGTATAAATAAAATGAAACAGAGTGTTTAAACAAAATAAAACAGAATGTCTGGAAAAAAAAATCAAATAAAGTGTCTGAACATAGCACATGAACAACATGAAACAGAAGGCCTGAACGTTGTGAACAAACATCATAAAACAAAACATCTGAACAAAAATCAAACACTATATCTAAATAAAAATCAAATAGAACGCCTTAACAAAATGAAATAAGATGCCTATAAATAATTCCTAGTGTGTGCTTGACTATCATTCCTAGATTCGGCTTCCAAATGCACCCTTGCTCAAGGATAACAACTTGCTTAGCATCGAGAATCGTGATATAGTTAATCAAATAACACCTTTCAGCATCCAAAAAATTATTTGACTTGAAATCCAAATCTGAGATCACTAACCCAAACTCAAGAGCACTCATGTACAACAAAACAAAACACCAGGCAGGCACGCACGATCACCACCACGACTTTTTACCTAGAATCAGCTTCCGATTTGCGCCTACTCAATAACGACAACAACGTGCTTCACCTAAACCATCAATCCTACCTCTCATATCTCCCTTCCCAAAACCGAACCACACCTTCAAACACAATTCTCACATCACTCCCCTCGATCTAACTCTTCAAACTCCAAACCCCAAATCCACTCCTCTAAACCACCTCATACACCAAAACAATGATGGTCACTCTCTTCATTCCACACTGATTTCATTCTCACATGATAGAATTGAATTCGCAACAGCAACACAGTAACCAAACCACCACAAAACAAAGAATTGATTCACGACAACATATTGAGTCAAAATCACTCGATCCAACAAAAACTGCGAAAATCTGAGCCGGAATCCTCCAAAAACTGCGAAAATCTGAGGCCGAGAGGTGCGAGGCGATGGTGGTGGGATGGGGAGAGGAAGGAGAGGAAGGAGAGGGAGAGGAGAGGGGGAGGAGGATACGGGCTTTGAGGAGAGTTTTGGGGAAATATTTGTTCCTGTGTGATATTTTTGTAATATCTTTTCTTAGTTTTTATAATTTTAGATAACTTTTTGATTTTTCTCTAACCAAAAATTATTTCTTCATTTTATATAAATTATAATATATTATTAAATATGGATATATTATATAAATTATAATATTTTTAAATTTGACATATTTCTTTTATCTAAATATATATTTTATTTTTATTTTATATCATAATATCTTTATCATCATTATTTTTTCTCTTTCTATTGATTTATAATTTTAACTATTCTATTTTTATCTACTCACATTCTTATTCCTAAATTAAAAGAGTATCTTGATAAAATTCAATTAAGTTAATAAATTATTTAATTTTTATGTCAAATCAACACTATCGTAATTTATTTGGAACGGAGAGAATATAAAACAATAACTCTTATTAATCATATCTTAAATCAAACTTTTATATAGCTTCCTCACAAATAATTTCATCGTGTTGGTTTTTTTTTTTTTGTCAATCTATTACTCCTTCCGTCCCATAATTTTTATAACGGTATATATTTTAAAGTATTTTGTTTTTTTAATGATATCAAAAAAATTCTTAAATTAATGTTTATAATTTAATTTATCATTAATATCTCATAATAATTTTATAAAAAATGATGTTTGATCGTACTTAATTACACCTTGAGATACGCGTCGTTGTAAAATAAGTGAAACAGAGATAATAACATTCTAATTAAGATTAAAAGACAACGAAGAAAAAAAAAAAAAAAGAGAAGCAATCTTACGATTAGTTAGAAATTTTATGGAGTTTGGAGTTGGACACAATCACACTATATTCCAAAAACCTTTTTTTTCTTTGTTGTTCAAAATCGAAATAGAAATAGGATTGGCTAAATCTTGTTCTTCTTTGGCATGATATATATTAATATTTTGATTTGTCAATATACTAGTGTGTCATCCGTACGATGTGCAAGAAATGTTTTGATCTCGTACGTGATTAATTATTCATAAATTGATCGTTTATATCCAATGTCAATCATGCACAAGAAAAAACATGAATTAAAAAAGAATATTATTATAATAACTTTTAAATTATTTAGATATGTGATTTATGCTTGATAGTGTTTTCAAATATTTTCATAAAATTTCTTTTGCGTAAACAATATGAATGTATATGTCTCCTATGGTATAGTATGTATGAAATTATCATGATATTTATTATGTTTTTTTACTAAAATAATTACAGTTATCAAATTAATCGTATCACACCATGAATCGGATCATGTTGTTGTAGTAGAAGATATAAAAAAAAATTGACAAAAACTCCTGGTTTTTTGTAGTAAAATATTTTCAATTGTATCATTTTTTTATAATAATTAACACTAACAATAAAAATATTTACACATAGTTTTTTTTCGTGACATATATAAAGGATTTATAATTTCTATGATCTACAAAAATATAACGTCCCGAAATCCGACATGTTCAGCACGTGACGTTATGCCGTGATAGACTCACTTCATGACAAGATCAAATAACCTTAATGGGTTTGTAGGTATATAAGTTAAGAAAGGTGCCAAATCATTATAATCATAAAACTCGGATGATGTTATGCAAACAAAAATTAAATTAAATTACTTCACAAATACATTGTCCAAATGTCTACAAGTGGTTCCCAACCAAATTATTTCTATAACATTTATTATATATTGAATAATTAGGTAATTAATTATATGCATAAAATTCCACTCTAGCGCTTCACCATCGTCCTGTGGTGTATCTGCAAATAAAACACATAACCCGTGAGTTAAAAGTTCAGCAACAAAAATATACATATTCGATTTGTAGGGTATTCCCCCGACTATGCCGATCGATGAGTGCCCGTAAAACATTTTGTAATAGTCACAGAAAAATATGGACGTCATATCAAACTATACACGAAATAATAGTTTATACGTATTTGTCCTCTTTTATAATCTTTTACTTAATCATCGTAAATCTATGTCCCGACATGAATAATAGAACTCAATGAGGACAAAAGAAGAAATAGACACTGATTTGGGCCAAGTTATCAGTCACATATCATCCATTAAAATCATTTGAAAACTCATTATCTTTTGTGAAAGTGTAACGCCCCGGCCAAATCCTTGCTACCGGATCGTCATCAAGAACCGTTCGTCAGACTGACAACTGGCCCCGCAGATCAACACTAATCCTTTCAGTGTGCTTTGGCCTCACTCGCGCACACCCTGGGAAAACTTCCCAGGAGATCAATCATCTCAGCATTATTCCACGTTAAGCACGCTTAACTGCGGAGTTCTGAAGTGATGGGCTACCGAAAAGGAAGGTGCACCTTATTGGTATAGGTAATACTATCAAACCATTTAAACATTTCTTTGGGGTATTACAGAAAGTGTTTTTATTTTTCATAAATACTACGCGTGATTGCGTGTATTTCGATTTGCTAAACCCTCACTTACATGCCGAAGGTCTTCCGCCAGAGGACAGCCTTACACCAAATCGATCGATGTTCTGACCCGCGACTTCTCATCGCTGCGCATACGAAGAGAACCATACTTGTCCTTTTACTATCTAGATTTAACGTGTGATTCAGTCAAGTCCACTTTAAACGCTCGTAGAATCAAAGAATTCCATCCCGAAGGATCCACTATACGACCTCATCGACGACAATGGAATTGTTCGGTTATCTTTAGTTTGTTATAATATATGTTGGAGTGTTCCTTAAATCCACACTTCCTGTCTTCTCCATTTCTGTCTTTCACAATATTGCATCATACTAGATGTACCATTTGGCCACGAGAACGTTTACATCATATTAAATGTTCCGATCTCTGAGACTGGTGTCTCGACCTCTGGAACGGGCGTCCTGGCCTTTGAAACGAGTGTCCCGGTCTTTGGGACGGGTGTCTTAGATTTTGTCCAATATGACGTTTTAATGCATTTAATTCTATAACTTCTTGTATACATATTCAAAAATTATTTCGTAAAATTTTACATAAAGTAAACTCTATAATCTTTTCATAGAATCAGATTTCTCATCAAAGCCTTACCAATAATTACAGCTAATTCGTTCCAGTTTATAATTTCTGCTAATCGGACACTTTGACTTTTGTTTAGTAATTAGCTCATAAATCTTTATATATAATTGCAAGTTAAGATTTGTAAATTGATCAGAAAAATAGACTTTAAGATCTTTTCAGTGATATAAGGCTCGTTTTTTTTAACTCTTACTGAATGATTGTGAATTAAGGTACAAAAGCAGTTTTGTAACCAGTTTTTACAAATTGATATATCCGAATATTTTGATTTATATCTTAAGATTCACAACTCCAAATCATGATCTTTCAATTTCGTTAGAAACTAAAAATATAAGGCTTCAACATATATTAAAATCAGAATTTATTTCAAAACCTATAATTTTTCATACACACATGCAAAACAGAATGGATCGGAATGGGATTTGGCTACCTCTCGAGCGTTTTTTACGTTAGAGATTTTGTTTGATGATAACTCTCACTTTACAGGTCGGATCTTCGTGCCGTTAGATTTGTTGGGTTTCTGACTTCGTCTCGGGCGTCGTGGTAGTCTTTGATTAGAGATCCAATAATTTAGAGTAAGATCCGATCAAAACAGTGTGAGTTTTAAAGTGATAACCGTGTGTGCAATTTAAATTCGTGATAACTTATGATCCGTACATCGGATTAACGTACCGTTTGTGGCGTTGGATTTTTTGATTCGTCTTGTTCATCGTGACTATCAATTTTACTGATTTTAATAAGTATGAAGATGATGTCATGATATAAAGTGTAAGTGCTATGTGAGGGAGAGTGTGAGTTTGAGAGAAATGAGAGAATGATGGTGAAAAGAGGAGTTGAGTGGAGGGTCGATAAATGAAAAAAGGTGAAAGTGGTTGTGGTGGTGATGGTGATGGATGATGAGTTGAAGGTCGATGAATGAAAAAAGGTGAAAATGGTTGTGGTGGTGATGGTGATGGATGATGAGTGGAAGGTTGAAGAGTGAAAGAAGGTGGAAGTGGTTGTGATGGTGATGGTGATGGATGATGGATGATGAGTGCAAGATGGTTATGGTGACGGTGATGGATGATGAGTGACAAGTTTTGAGTGAGAAGTTTTGAATGAGAAATGATGAGTGAAAATTGTAAGTGGGGAGTTGTGAGTGGGATGTGGTGTGTGGTGTATATAGTGAGTGGTTGATGAAATGAAAAAAAGAGTTAGTGGTGGGGTGTGATGTGTTAGGTGTATTTATTTAGGATATTATGATATTTAATATATCGTATTTATAAAAGTCTCTATAATTTTATCTTCAAAAATTATTTCGTTCAAACCGCAACGTTTCAAATATTTTATTAGAACGTTCTACCGAAGAAAAAATAAATTTCGAGATTAAAAATTTTACTGTTGTACGCGACTCTATT
>JAOVYX010021585.1:0-15606 GCA_035668315.1 Drosera spatulata
ATATTCATGGAATAAAACATGGAATTAAACATAACAATGTAAACAAACATTCTGATCAGTTTGACAACTAAAGAATAGAAGTTATACAGTGTTCGTAGCGTTCCAAATCAAATCCAATGAGTTCCTATGCGTTGCGGACCAAGACTACGTCAATTCCTTCTCTAAAACCCGTCTTTCCTTTGTCTTTCGTCCTCTTAACCGTCTCTGCCTCCCTGAGCGTCTCCCCTTCTGTTTTTTTCTTACTAGGAAGAGTATTTATAGGCGAGGGCTTGCAACCAAATCGATCTGATGGCTGAAACTCATCATTTTGCATCTGAAGATTCGTCGCGGCCGCGACCAGGCCTATCGCGCCCGCGACACCATTAAAATCTGGATTTCAGGAAATATCTTCGTCGTGGCCGCGACACAGATGTGCTGTAAGCTTAAAACTAAAAGTAAAAAAACTAAATGATGTCCAAAAATTCTAAAAACTTATACATGATATCAAAACACACTAATCTAGCTAAACATGGTGAAACTTCACCATAAAAACTCTCCAAGCACATGAAATGATGATGAAACGTGAAATGCGGCTGTTTGAGTTCATGGATTATCATTTTCTTCATCCTTCTTCATTTTTGCTTCAAATTCCAAGCCAATCTACCATAAAACATGAAAGCACAGCAGTACCAACATTCCAAGACAAAAATACACTAAAAATATAATTTAGACAATACAAAAGGAATAAAACAAACGTTTAGAATAAAGAAATGATGTGTGTTTTCATACACATCAATGCTTTGCCTCTCCTTTGCTTCTGTTCTCCTGAGTACGCTACGATCGGGTCTGAAAAGCTGGTGACTTTCAGAACACCTTTAGAGCCTCCTCGGTTTCCTCATCGCACTAAAAGACCTTTTTCCCTTTTCTACAGCTTGTCCTAAATTCCATAGACTGTCACAAACCCGGACGATCATCCTTTCCTTCCACATGACATAAACCAAATCAGTATGCTCTTTCTTCCAACGATACAGTTTTTGCAACTCCAAAGATAAAATTAAGAAACGGTTATTGATGACAATTTCTATATATAAAACCTAAACAAATAGATGCAAATTCTATAATTTTTCTCTTATCCTGAAGTACCCCTGAAAGTCCCAGAAATACCCTAGAGGGTGGGTGAATAGGTCATCTCAAAAATTCTCCGGACAGTGCATTGAAGCTATGGGCTAGTCTGCACTGCCCAAGTCTGCTGCAATAATGCGAAAGTTCTGTAGTTGAGACTTTAGCTTTGTAAAGCTTGTCTCTTTGGATTTAAAGTTCCTCACTAACAGTTATAGGAGTGATAATCAGTGCAAAAAAGTAAATGACATAGGATTTAATACTGGTTCAGACATTTGCTTCCAACAAGTAACAGAAACTTAGTCTAGTCTTTCAAGCCAAGAGGAGGTTCACTATCTTTTTGTTTATGGCTTACAAAAAAAACCTCTTTACAACAAGATCTTACTTGTTAAAGGATGAAGAACCTAGATCTTACAGTGTTCTGTTATAGTTGTTGTTCTTCACTTACGGATCAGCAAACCTTCTTCACAAATCCTGAATCTTCGATTCAACTCACGCACAGTGAGTCTTCAAGGCTTTTCTTCTTTTGAAAGCTCTTAAATGATGTTCAACTTTTCTCAGACTCGTCAACCTTGTTCTCTGCGTCGTGAGTCCCCTTTTATTCGCTCAAGGAACCAGAACTCGTGACTGTACTATCTGATAGTGACAGCTTTTCTGACTTGGCTTGGCTTCACCTTTTCTGATCCAGTACACATCCCCTTTACCTCAGCTTCTTGTTTTTTATCCCTTTCTTGTTCCTTTCCATTCCAGCCCCTACTACAGCCCTGTTGTCAGCCTCTACTACACCTCGGCTATATGAGCTCTGCTGCACAGTCTTCATATTCAGTCTTTTTGCAACTTCACTTGCACTAAGTACTGCAGCCAGTCTGCTACAACTCAACTCCCACTCAACAGCTTCCAGACCTCATCTACTCAGCCTGCTAGTGTAGCTTCGTCTGCACCTAGCACTGCACTCAGTCTTCGGCAATTCAGCTTGCATACTTGCACTGCAATATAGCTCACTTCTCTTTGCTGCTGGAACTGGCCTTGAACACAAGAAGGATCCTAGATCATGAGAACTCTGAGACCTTTTGCTGTTGTATGTGTGTGATCTTTGACCAGTAATTTTTAGTCCCCTATAGTCTACATTATCTTGGTCTGTTGTACTCAGCTGCATCAGTGCTCTGCTGCACCTGACTGCACTCTGCTGCAACATGGTCTGCTGCACACATCTGTACAACCTGCGGCCCTTAGTCTGCAACTACCTAACTAATTTTTACAGCCTAAGTATCTAATACATACATAATTTTTTCCTAAGTTTTGTTCATCAATTTCTATACAAAGTGGAGGGATTACACATTCCTAACAATCTCCCCCTAAATTGATGCGAACAAAACTCCTAAGAAATTCTGACAGCAAGAATACCTGTACATTCATTTTTAAGAGAAAATTTTGCAGAATGTAGAGGACTTACATTTCATCCTAAGGATCAATCCTTCCGTCCTCTCTTGGAAGGATAATCCTGTTGCAGAACCTTAGGCCGCTTGTGCTTTTTCTTCTTCCTTTGTTGCTCTGCTGCTGACCTGGACCCTTGTTCTGCTGGTTTGCTGCTGGACCCCTCTGTTATAGACTTTGACTCATCTGCTGGTATGTTGTTGGAGCCTTCTGCTACAGACCTTGGCTCGTCTGCAGTTCTGCCAGTGGACCTCTCTGCTGCAGGCCTTGACCTTTGCTCTGCAGCAGTTCTGCTACTTGGAGCTGCCTCCCCCTCAGTCCGCTCTACGGCAGATTTATCAGGCTTCTCCCCCTTTTTGTTTGCATTAAAGCTTTGGAAGAGGTCTTTGACAACTTCTTTGAGTGCCACAAGCTCGGCTGTCATATTGTTTTGTGCTGCTGTGACTCTCCTTAGGGTTGCGTCCACTCTTGATTCCAAGAGAGCAAGTCTCTTGTCATTGTTAAGGATGTGGCCATGCAGCTGAGTTTGTGTGTCTTGTATGGTCTTCTGCAATCTTCTGAATCTGGTAGCTTGAGCAGTATGTAGTTTGTTGTGATTGGCAGTAGTTCGCAGATAGTGTTGCTGACTGATTCCAATGGTTTTCTTGGTTTGCCTTGTCACTGTTTGAAGTAGACCATGTAAGACATCAAAGTAGTGCTCCCTTTGGTCCTTCTCATTTGCTATCTCATTTGCTGTCTTCTGCAGTACATCAATCACTTCCCTGAGAGCATCCGTTGTCCATTGCCTGATTTCATAGATGTTCCGATCCATCCTCTGCAAATTTGTGTCAATACTTGATGGAGATGCTTCTTGAGTTTTGCCGGCCTCCTTTCTCCTAGTTGTAGACCTAGTTCTGCCTGATATTGGTGTCTCAAAGTGGGACGGGAGCTTTACAGTTTCCATCCCTAACTTCAGACTCTGTAGTGCTGTTTGGGGAGTCGTTGGGATGTTTGTAGTGGCTCCATGCAACAGCCCTTGAGCAAATCCAACTGAAGGGAGGTCTTCAGTGGTCTGGTGCACTCCAAATGAATGTGGAGTGAATTGAATGTGGATTGGTGAGACTTTCCTCGGTTGACTTGTTGCTTCGTGAACTGAGGGAGTGTTTTCCAGCAGATGTCTTCTGAGTGTTAAAAGGGTCATTTCCTTCGATGTGCTTTCTTCTGCAGTCTTTTCTTCAACCTCAGGGATTTGCAATTCCTCCATGTCCGACATCCGTTGTGTAAGTGAAGGATGAAGTGGTTGCTCAACTTCATGTATTGTCTTGTCTGCAAGAATAGTTACAGTTGACTCAGCTGCTCGTCTGCAAGTGCTCTCTCTGTTGCAGGGACCAAACTCGTCTGCTCGTCTACAGCTGCTGGAGTAGTCTGCTCCTTTTCTGCAATGTCCTCGACTACAGTGGATGGGGCAGTCTGCAACTCTGCCTCCTCCGCAGGTGTCTCAACAGTGAGGTCTTCTACCTCTACTGCAGTTGGTTCAGCTGCATCGTTCTACACTGGGGTGGATTTTTACATTGGCTAAGGGACTCCTTCCATGGCTACTTCGTCAATGAGCTTCTCATCAATATGACTGTCTCCCCCTTGATCTTCATCACCACCATCATCATCACCTCCTGGAGATGGTGGTCTGCCTACTTCTGGTCTGGAGAGGTACTCCTGGATTTCAAGGGTCGCAGCTCGAACATGTTTGTGAATTATTCTTTTGAGTGAATCGTCAAATTTCTTTCTTTATTCTAGAGTTTCTTTCGCTTGTTCTTCCACTGCCCAGACTTCTTCGGCCGTTCATACTTGTACAATCTCAGGTTCATTATCATCATTAGCATATGGAACGAGAGATATATCAGTGTAGGGAACCAGAGATGTTGTTGAAGGTTGATCTGCTACGACTGTTGTAGCTGGCTCGTCTGCTGTTGCTTTCACAATGCTCAGTGCTGATGATGAGAGTTTTTACAATAGACTCTTCAGTTCTTGCAGTAGATTCGCTCTGGCTGTGAAGTGATTTCTTGGTCTCTTCAAAATGAGCTACTAGAGTTGTTCGTCGATTTTAGCTCTTGGTATCCACAGAAGAAGATTTACTTGTTCTGCTCATCTGCTCATCCGCTTATCTGCTCGTCTGCTTCGGTTCTCAGCATCTATTGTTAGTTAAGTCTCCTAAGACATCATTGATTTTGAGAATGTCCTCTGCTGACTGGATGTAGACTTCTCCTTTACAGCATGCTGCTCATCTTCAGACAGAACCTGCATCAGTCTGCTTGTATTTACTTGCCGCAGACCACTGCTTATAGCAGAGCAGTCCACTGCTTGCAGCAGAGCAATCCTTTGCTTGACCTTCTATGTTGCAAGCTTAGAAAACATTTTCTCCTTTGTCTTGACTAGGGTCATCTTCAAAAGTTGATTTGAGGCCATTGAGGTAGTCTTAATTTCCTTTCCTTTCTTGGCAAATGCAATAGACCGCTTGCCGATCTTCTTCACATTAATCTGCTTTGATGTGGTGCATAGCCTTCCTATATGCTAAGGACTCTGTCATAGAACAGTTGTCTGACTTCTATCGTCTTGATCACTTGGTACATAATTGTTTTGGTACTTGATTAGAGGCTATGATGTGCCATATTCTTCTATCGTCTATACGTCTGCATATTCATTCATTATCTGCTCTATTCTTCATGAACTCCAAGATAACATTTAAGTCATGCAGTTCTACCACTTCAGGGGATTTAGGTGGCAGTGTCTTGGAGAATGTTGGTTTGTTGACCATTATTTCTCAGAAACTCAACTTTCGCAATGTTTAGAAAGTATTGATGGAGAATTTTGAGAGATTAAAAGATCAGAGAAAATTAGGGTTTGCTTTTAGAACGCTTTAGAGAGAGAGGGGGAGAGAGAGAGAGAGAGAATAGAAAGTAAAGTGATTTGTGAAACAGTTCTCTCGCCTTTTATATTTGCTGTGAAATTATCTTTGTAAACCAAAAAATAATCGTTGCATAGTTTCAGTCATTTTATCCGTCCGTTTCAAGTTAATCATAAAAACTGTTTCTTTCCAAAAATAATAGCAGTAGAGTGACACTTGTCTTTGGTCTGCATGGCTAGTACAGTAGAGCAGTAGAGGAAAGTCACTCGTCTACATCACTTGAAAAACATTGAGTGCGTTTCAGGTGGTCTGCTCGTCTGCATTTATATATGCAGTAGAGCAGTAGAGCGAAGTTGCTCATCTGCACTCTTTGAAAAGATTGAACCCTTTTAAAAAAATACTGCTCGTCTGCATCTACACCTACAGTAGAGTAGTATACATGGCCATTTTACTCATTTAAATATATCATGCTCAGCATTTCTCTGAACATGATAAATTTATTTTCATCTAAGAGTTTTGTAAAAATGTCTGTAATTTGTTTTTCCGTTGGAATGTATTCCAACTTTATTTGACCTTTTTGCACATGATCCCTGATAAAGTGATATCTGACATCAATGTGCTTGGTCCTTGAGTGAAAAACAGGATTTTCAGAAATAGCCATTGCAGACGTATTGTCACAAAATATGTTTGTTTTAAAAAACGTGGGTCTATAGTCTGCTAGCTGAGACCTCATCCAAAGTACCTATGCAGCACAGCTTCCTGCAGCTATGTATTCTGCTTCTGCAGTAGAGGTTGATACAGTGGTCTGCTTCTTGCTGAACCAAGAAATCAGTCTTGCACCTAGAAATTGACATGTTCCACTTGTGCTTTTTCTGTCAACCCAATAACCTGCAAAGTCTGCATCTGAATATCCAGTTAGTATAAAATCTGAGTCCTTAGGATACCATATAACTAGGTTAGGAGTTCCTTTGAGATATCTCAGGATTCTCTTACCTGCAGTATAGTGGGACTCCTTAGGATCAGATTGATACCTGAAGCAAACACAGACTGAGTACTGGATGTCTGGCCTACTTGTAATAAGGTAAAGTAAAGATCCTATTATACCTCTATGTAATGTTTGATCTATACTTTTACCCTTTTTGTCTTTGTCAATTTTAGTGATAGAGCTTATGGGGGTTTTCATTTGAGTTGAGTTTTCTAGACCAAACTTTTTAATTATGTATGTTAAGTATTTTGATTGATTTATAAATATTCCTTTACTTAAATGTTTCATTTGTAGACCTAGAAAATATTTTAGTTCACCCATGAGACTCATTTGGAATTTGGATTTCATTAGTGCAGCAAACGTTTCGCACAGTTTGCTATTAGTGCAACCAAAGATGATGTCATCTACGTATATTTGCAGTAATAGTGTGTACTCCTTATTTTTCTTAAGAAACAGTGTAGTATCTACCTTTCCTGTTTGAAAGCCATTATCAAAAAGAGAGGTAGAAAGAGTTTCTTATCACGCTCTCCGAGCTTATTTCAAGCCATAAAGGGCTTTGTCTAACCTGTAAACATAATTTGACTGTTCAAAATCTTCAAATCCAGGAGGCTGCTCGACATAAACTTCCTCCTGTAGCTTTCCATTGAGGAAAGCGCTTTTGACAACCATTTGGAAGACCTTGAAGTCTTCATATGCAGCATATGCTAGGAATATTCTTATGGCTTCTAATCTTGCAACTGGGGCATAGGTCTCATCAAAGTCGATCCCTTCTTCTTGAGAGTACCCTTAGGCCACCAATCTAGCCTTGTTTCTAATGATTATTCCATTTTCATTAGATTTGTTTTTGAAGACCCACTTGCAGTCAACAACTGGATAGTTCTTTGGTCTTGGCACAAGATATCATACTTGATTTCTTTTGAACTCATTTAGTTTTTCTTGCATGGAATCTATCCAGTTAGGATCACCGAGAGCTTGATTAATTATTTTAGGCTCCATTTCTAAAATGAAGCAAGCAGACAGGCATTCCTTTGCCCTCCTCGTCTGCACTGAGGCATCCTTGTCCCCTATTATGTCTCTCTCAGTGTGTGCCTTGATCCATCTGCCTTTATCCTCATGCTGGTCAAAGGCAATTTCTTCCAATTTTTTCTCTGCTGTATCTTGCTGTGGGTCTGCTGTATCTTCTTTGCCTTCAGGAACTGCAGACGACTCTGCCTTTACTACAGAGTCACTTTCCATGTCTGCATCCTGTTCATCATCTATACATGCACATTCCTCATCAAGAACATCACCAGTACGTATAGATGACTCAAATTCCTCAAAAGAAATAAGAACTGACTCTTCTACCGTTTGTGTTTCCTTGTTGAATACTCTGAAGGCTTTACTGCATGTGGGATATCCTAGAAATATTCCTTCACTTGTCTTAGGGAAAAATTTCCCTAAGTGTAGTCTATCATTGTTGTGAACATAACATTTACACCCAAATGCATGAAAGTACTTAACGATTGGTGTTTTTCCTTTCCATATTTCATATGGTGTTTTGTTATGTTGTTTATTAATGAGGCATCTATTTTGCACATAACAAGCAGTGCTTACTGCTTCAGCCCAAAAGCTCTTTGAAAGGTCTGCATCAGAGAGCATTGTCCTGGCTACCTCAATGAGGGTTCTGTTTTTCCTTTCTGCAACACCATTTTGTTGTGGTGTTCTAGGTACAGAGAAGTTGTGCTTGACGCCATGATCATCACAGTATTTGTCAACTCCTGATTGATAAAATTTTGTGCTATGATCACTCCTAATTATTAACACATCCATACTCTTTTCATTTTGCACTTGTCTGAGGAACCCAGTTAGCAGACTATAAGTTTCACTCTCTTGTATAAGAAAATTACCCAAGTATATCTCGAGAAATCGTCTACAATTACTAGTGTATATCTCTTCCTATTCAAGCTCTCTACTTCTACTGGTCCGAACAGGTTCATGTGCAGTAGTTCAAGAACTCTTGTGATTTCTGTTTGATTCACAGGTTTGAAACTTGCCGTAGTCTGGTTTCCTACTTGACAAGGTCTGCATAATTTATCCTTCTTGAACTTAATTTGAGAAAGACCCCTTACTAAGTTATCTGAGGATAATTTTGCCATTGTTTTGAAGTTTAGATGTGGTAACCTCTTATGCCATAGCCAATTTGTGTCATCTGCATCCTTAATGTAAAAGCATGTGACTTGTGCAGACAATGATAAGTTGAAGTCTACTGCATAGATATTTCCTGATCTATGACCTATCAGTTTGACTTCTTTGAACTCTTTATCTCTGACTCTACAAGTGTCATTAGTAAAAGCCACTTCGTAGTTCTTATAACACAGTTGACTAATGGAAAGTAAATTATGTTCAAGCCCTTTAACATAAGCAACATTCCTAAAGATTAAGGAACCTGTACCTAGGGTTCCATAACCTTTAGTTTTACCTGCTTTGTCGCCACCAAACATGACCAGGGGACCCTCTTCTTTTCTTTAATCTTGCAATATTTTCTTGTTCCCTGTTATGTGCCCCTGAGCAACCACTATCCAGATACCATGCTTGATCCTGTATTTGCTGCAATCGCATATGCAGTATTTGTACATGGTACCCATAAACATGGGTCCTTATTTTTTATTCTTAGGTGTCCACACTCGAATAGGTTTCTTGTGTGGTACCCAACACTGAGAGCCTTTGTGACCGGGCTTGCCACAACTATAGCAATGGACCTTTGGTTTATCCTTAGGTCGTCCGCTTGGATGTTGCCATCCACTCTGCTGCATACTGCACATGCAGCAGTGTTGTCTGTATGGTCTCTTTGACACACAAAGAGAACCCCTATTCCATAGAGAGTAATTTGGTGCAAATTGAGATTTCCCAAATCTCCTGCCAGTTAGATAACAAGTTATATACTCATTTCTTTTGACAATATGCGCGTGAGGGGGTTTCTTGTCTTTTGCAGTAGAGGGGTTCCTCTTCTGCATAGTATTTGCAGACGAGTCAGCCTTTACAGGTTGCGCAGTAGAGACCTCACTGGTCTGTATCCTAATTGCAAATATGTCACCCTTCTGCAAGACTTTGACAGAGGCATTTTTCATCTCTTTAATGTTGGTTGCAAACGAGTTTGACTCGTGTAAGTGAAACTTTTCATCGAGCCAACTTTTGTATCCAAGCCCATACCTATCCCATGGATATTGTCCTATGATCAGTACTTTTTGCAGATACAGAGACTTGTCATTCCACGCATCTACTTGGGCTTGAAGCTCAGCATTTTTCTTGGTGAGTGTGTCCACCATTTTAGAGAGGACTTTGACTTTCTCTTCTGATTCACAGAGTTTGTTGTCTACCATATTTAACTGACTTTGTAAGTCGTTAACTTCTTGATAGGAAAGTTTGTAATTCTCTTTGAGATTTACAATCAACTCAATGTTCTCTTTATTCTCTCTTGAGAGAGTAATAAAGCTTTCAGAGGTCTCTTGAAGAGTCTCTTTCAGTTCCTCATTTGAGCCATCAAATTCGGAGAAGTCAAATATCTTTTTGTCATCATCACACCTGGCCATGAGACACAGTTGAACATTTGAGATCGTTTCTTCTTCATCTGAGTCTGTGTCACTCCAAGTTTTTGTAGCATAGGCTTTTGCCTTTTCCTTCTTGTTGAAGGCTCCTTTTAGGTCCTTCTTCTTCTTGTGTGCAGACGAGTCCTGTGGCGGTCGTCTGCACTGTGCAACAAAGTACCCTGGTTTGCCATAGTTATAGCAGACATCTCTGTCTGCTTCTTTAGTTTTGTTGGCACTTAGTTTCTTCATATTCTTCTTCTTGAAGTGCTTTCTGAATTTCCTTCCCATGAGTGCTAGCTCTTCAATCATGCTTTTGTCGCTCGTAGACGAGGTGCTGCAACTCTCCTCGTCTGCCATACTCTTCAGGATCCTCTCCTGAGCTTTGAACGCCAGTGTCTTTTTCCTGGCTTCATCTATCTGTCTCTTCTGCTCCACCTTAAGATTATAGGTGTGCAGAACGCCATAGAGTTGTGCCAATGACATTTTGACAAGGTGTCTCGACTCAGCGGTTGTCTTCGTCCCCCAGGCCTCTCCGTGAGATCTCATGAACTTAAGGTTTACCTCCTTGTTATAGAAGGTTTTTCCTAAAGTTTTGAGATTAATTGATAAGAACATTAAACCTTTCATAGAAGCTTGTAAGGTTCTCATCAGCTCTCATCGAGACCCAGTCGTACTGCTGTATGAGGCATGCTTCATATTTTCGTGGATCTCATTTGTGCCCTCATTTCCCAACAGTAGTGCTTCCCATGCTTCCTTCGCTGTGTTGGTATGGACCACGATCTCGAACATATCGTCGTCCAGAGCCTTATATATCTGGTTCTTGGCTCTTCTATCTATCAGCACCAGATCCGAGTCGTCTCTCGTCCATAGAGACTTAGGCTTGTCAACTTCTCCGGTGGCATCCATTGGATCTGGCATTTTTGGATCATAAGGCCCATCTGTGATAATGTCATACATTCTTTCATCAATGGAATCCAGATGAGCCAGCATTCTAAGTTTTCATTGGTTGAATTTGTCAAAGGAGCAGGAAGGTGGCTCTCCACTATTTGAACACTTTGGTAGCTTTGGACGAGCCATGAAAATCTTCACAATAATAAACTGTTAGTAACTTCTTTACAGACTTATATAAAAAGATGTG
This sequence comes from Drosera spatulata, assembly GCA_035668315.1. Classification (NCBI taxonomy): domain Eukaryota; kingdom Viridiplantae; phylum Streptophyta; class Magnoliopsida; order Caryophyllales; family Droseraceae; genus Drosera; species Drosera spatulata. Next base: position 11,103 of record JAOVYX010021585.1, read on the forward strand.
ATCTTTTCTTTCCAATAACTATTAAGTCTGGAAAGATAGGCTCTGATGTCAATTGAAAGTCCCAGAAATAACCTAGAGGGGGAGGGGTGAATAAGTTATCTAAAAAATTCTCCGGACGGTGCAGTGAAGCTATGGGTTAGTCTGCACTGCCTGAGTCTGCTGCAGTAATACGAAAGTTCTGCAGTTGAGACTTTAGCATTGTAAAGCTTGTCTTTTTGGATTTAAAGTTCTTCACTAACAGCTATAGGAGTGATAATTAGTACGAAAAAGTAAATGACAAAGGATTTTATACTGGTTCAGACATTTGCTACCAACAAGTAACAGAAGCATAGTCCAGTCTTCCCTTGGTCATGACCAGTGTAGTCAAGCCAAGAGCAGGTTCACTATCTTCTTGTTTATGGCTTACAAGAAAACCCCTTTACAATAAAATCTTACTTGCTAAACGATGAAGAACCTAGATCTTGTAGCGCTCTGTTGCAGTTGTTGTTCTTCACTTGTAGACTAGTGAACCTTCTTCACAAATCCTGAATCTTCGATTTAGCTCACGCGCAGCAAGTCTTCAAGGCTTTGCTTCTTTTGAAAGCTCTCAAATGATGTTCAACTTTTCTCAGACTCGTCAACTTTGTTCTCTGCACTGTGAGTCCCCTTTTGTAGCCTCAAGGAACCAGAACCCGTGACACCACTATCTGATAGTGACAGCTTTATCCTTTACTACAGTAGACTTACTTGGCTTCACCTTTTCTGATCCAATACACATCGCCTTTTGCCTCAGCTTCTTGTTTTTTATCCCTTCCTTGTTCCTTTTCATTCCAGCACAACTCATACTGCACCCAGCCTCATGCACCAGGTCTGCTGCACGCCTCTGCTGCAATGCCTCTGCTATAATCCCTCTGCTGCATTGCCTCTGCTACACAACCTCTGCTGTACTTCTGCTGCAACCCCTACTACAGCCCTGCTGTCAGCCTCTGTTGCACCTCGGCTGCATAAGCTCTGCGGCACAGCCTTCATATCCAGCCTTTCTGTAACTTCACTTGCACCAAGTACTGCAGCCAGTCTGCTGCAACTCACCTCCCACTCAACAATTTCTAGACCTCATCTACTCAGCCTGCTAGTGTAGCTTCATTTGCACCCAGCACTACACTCAGTCTTCTACAATTCAGCTTGCATACTTGCACTGCAATATAGCTCACTTCTCTTTGTTGCTGGAACTGGCCTTGAACACAAGAAGGATCCTACATCATGAGAACTCTGAGACCTTTTGCTGTTGTATGTGTTTGATCTTTGGCCTGTAATTTTTAGTCCCTTGTAGTCTGCATTGCATTGGTCTGCTGTACTCAGCTGCATCAGTGCTCTGTTGCACCTGACTATACTCTGTTGCAACATGGTCTGCTGCACTCGTCTGCACAACCTGCAGCCCTTAGTCTGCAACTACCTAACTAATTCTTACAGCCTAAGTATCTAATACATACAAAATTTCTTCCTAAGTTTTGTTCATCAATTTCTATACAAAGTGGAGGGATTGCACATTTCTAACAACACCCATATCTTATCCCTCGTCCATCGAGGCATGTCGGTCCAACAGGTACAGGGACCAGCATGGCAACTCTCGAATTACTCAGTGACATGAAAAACTTCAGAGTGCTCATGAAACCTAAAAAGACACAAAGATCCCAACATCATATATTTGAGATAAATTGAATTAAAAAAAATATGAAGATTATTATGAATGCATACCAAAGACCATCATCGGGGTTTAATGTAATCCCCAGACGATATCCACCAACATACTCATCATCACTCCCAACTGCTAATGGGGACGATGAGCTGCAAGGAAAAGATACTTGTGGTGAAACTGATGAATGAAGAATCGATGATGGTGTCGCTGAATCTCACCGTGGAGGTGCTACTGGAGCAGACAATCGACGAGAAATCCCTCGACTGCCTGTAGGAATAGGCTCATGTATGGTGATAGTCCCTCGATCGCGAGACACCCATCGATAGGTAGGCATACGCATAGGCTCCTCCGTAAAAATATCCTCCATCTCCTTCTCGAGGTCGATCTCGTTAAAATCACCCATATCTCTCCCAGGGCGTTGTCATGAGGGAAGGGGGGGCGTCGTCATAAAAAATACCTATATTTTTTTTTTAAATATTATCGAACATTTTATTAATTTGCATATCTGAAAGGTCTAAAAGATTAACAAAAACGTAAAGAAAAGAACTAAAACTTGGTAAATTTACCTACAACCCTATGTGACGGATCAGAATCTTCCCTACTCCTCCCAGAATCTCGCCATGACATCTATAAAATTAAAGGGAAAAAAAACACATAGAAACTTACAATCCGAATATTGAAAACATAGAATAAAACACATATATAGAATCACACAATCAAAAACAGAGGAACAACCACCTATTGGCTTGTGTTCTCAGGCATTTGTCCAGATGAGTACCCAGCTCAAAGGGAAGTGCTTCAGGAAGATATATGCGAGAGTGCTTTTCTATGCTATGCTGTATGAACTTTGGAGGCTCAGGAATGATGTAATCTTTAGACGTAGAAGGCCAACGATGGAAGGGATCATGGGTAGATTGGTAGGCCTTGCGAAGGACCAGGCTGCTCTTCTTCATGGGAGGAAAATGACTGGTGTGGATATGTTAATTAGAAGCTGTTGGTGCACACGATAGATTACAGGTTTTTGGGTTTTGGTTATGGTGTTTTGTAATTAGGTGGGCTAATTTTGTATAGGGTTTTTGGGCTATGCCAGGCTGGTTTTGTAATTAGGTGATGGACTATATGTGTAGGACATAGTAAATCACCTATGTAGGCTATGACCATCCAGTTGTAAGTGTTGACAAATCAATTAAACGATCGACAAACAAAGAATCCTAAACATCTAACTACATATCTAAAAGTTATATGTAAAAATTTTTACTCTAATTATTTTCATCCTCATCCTCATCGTCATCGTCATCGTCGTCCTCATTCTCATCCTCGTCCTCATCTTGCACCCCTTCCTTTTCCTCTTCATCTTCATCGTCCTCTTCCTCAAGGTCATCTTCGATTTCATCATTAGGAGAGACAAATGATACTTCTGTATGGGAAGTGTCTTTTTGAAAAGTTTCTTCTGCAATGAGAGCATCAATCATCCCACGCGCCTTCATTCTAAACACCGTCCACCAATGATCTCGAGCGTTGGTGAGGCTAGGATATGGAACATAGCATACTTGAATTGCTTGATTTGTCAATATAAAAGGATCACAGTCCCCTCGATACTTCTTCGTTCTGTCAATCTCAACCAACTTGTATTTGTCGTGCATAATAAGGTCTCTATCGGAGTGAAAGCAATCACACTTGAAAAGAATCGTTCCATATGAACGTTCCGTCCCCACGTACTACAACTCCATGATCTCTCTCAAAATCCCATAATAATCAACTACATCGCCTTTAACACATATCCCATAGTCCATAGTGGCTTTTCTTAAACCATGGTCATATGTGTCAAATAAATATCCGTTGATGTAATATTGTATATACTTATACACTTGAACAGCTGGTCATGTACCAAGGTTATGAACTAAGTCATCAACAGAATTTTGTAAGACTTGTATTCAAAAAGGAATAAAGATGTTGAGAATTCCAATTCTAAAAGTAGTACTAATCAATTCATTGTGATTCAAAACTCATTCTACTTATAAAGTTTTGAAGCCATGAAGGCCACAAATCTTCAAATTTGCTCAAACTTCTTGGATGGATCTTAAACGTCGCGTTCTCAATTGTTTTGACTCGAATAATCTATGATTGATAACACTTGATATATGACATAAAGATCTTTTCCTCGAAAGTATGATAATTTACTAAATTATTTAGTAAATAGAATAATTTTTATATCTCTCAAAAGGATGCATATTCACACAATTCTGTACAATAAATAGATGAGCAACTTTTTGATCTTACTCAGTTATCCTTTCTTCCCTTCCTCATGGAATATCCCCCACGCTTGTGAAACACACTTAGCAAATTAGCGTCATCAAGCTCATTTAAAGCACCATAGTTATGAGGGGGATTTCGAGCCTTTGTGTCCACTTTTTTTCCAAAATAATGTTGGCAAAAAAATTTCTACTCCTTCATAACATATGCCCCATAAATAGAACCCTCGATATGTACCTTGTTATCAATTTTATCTTTCAGATGAAACAGAAACTTGAAAAGAGATATCATTCATAATTTGAAACCCTTAAAACACCATTAGTTCCTAAAACCTCTAATAAGGGAAAAAATTACTTTATAATGTATAAGTTATACCTCTCGAAAGGATACATCCATCCATAATGCAGAGGTCCAGCGATTTTTGCCTCATGTGGAAGATGCAAAGACAAGTGCTCCATAGAATTGAAAAAAACTGGAGGAAATAACCTTTCCAAGTGCTCCAGGCAATTCAACTTAACTCGGTTTAGAATAAATCCAAATGGAAATACACTTAAAGTATTATCAAACTAGATCCAC
>JAOVYX010021586.1:0-15605 GCA_035668315.1 Drosera spatulata
CGTGTACGAGATGGATGGTCTAAAGTTTCACCTCGAATATCTTCAGAGTTTGTTATGGGCGCGATACAATTTGATTTTATATTTTAGCCCCTGTAATCTGATCACTGGATCGCTTTCATCATTGACTATTTCTTGTTAATTGTTGTTGAGCAAAATGGTGTCCTTGATACATTGTTGATTACATCAATCATTACGATATCTGTTGGGTTGATGTTGCTCAGCTCGTCAAATTAGATTGAGCTCCTACGGTCATCAGTCACATGGTGCTATTATATGTTTGCACTGACTGTTATTATCAGATAATGACACTCAAAGCTCCAGAAATCTAATTTACCTCCTGTCTGCAATTTTTACAGTTGACTTTTTTGAGTGATTATTTTCATTCCAAAGGTGAAAAAAGGGGAATTGAGTTGTGACATATATATGAAAGGTTTACACGGCTCTCACTTGGATCAAAATAAGGTCACCTGCTCCATCCTCTTAGTTCTTCTTTGTCGAGGAAAAGCTGCTTCGCTTTTTGCCTTTTATGTGTAGAGAACCAAACTAGTTACTAGTTTGTTGTTTTACTTGTAACTGGAAAGGTGATTTCCTAACTACGAATAGGTAGTTCTCTCAGCTCCTTTCATGTTTTACTTGTATAAGTAGTTATAGTTTGTTGTTTTACTTGGGTTTTATGTTTGGAACGTTATTTTCATTACTTATTGGCTTTCACTAGTAAAAGGATGTTTGGTTGAGTTGTATGTGGATTCTTTCCTCAATTATTTGATCAGAATTTTGATATTTTTTGAATACATCAGAAATAACCTTTATATTATATCGTAGAGGTTAAGTTGCATAACATTTGACGGGAATTTGCAGAAATGTTATTTTGTTGTTTTTATCTTGTTAAATGCCCATGATTAGGCATGCACAAAGGGGTGGTGGCGAACCATGAAGTGCTCGTAAGAGAGAAAGGAAGGGCATCTTATCCAACAACACCCCTTCAACTTTTCAATGGTGTATAATTCCTTTCGTTTTATTTAAAGTATAATGATTTGATTCGACATGATAATTTATATGTATATTAAATTAATAAAAAAATAATAATTTTGTTCTGAATTGATGCGATGTAAAATAAGAATATTTTGATATTTTTATATAAAAAAAATTATTAAATATAAAAATATTATAATTTAAATAGAACATAAAAAAAAATTACAATTTCAATGTAACGGAAACAATATTAATCAACACGTATTATATTAATGTTCATCAATATTAAGTTGTCCTCAAAGCCACCTTGGATCACAATTAGTTAAAAAGAATTGGTTCCATAATGCAATCTTTCTCGAAGACAAAGTAACCAAGACGATTTTGATAACCTATTGTTTGTTGACAAGGGTCATACTGAAGTATCTACTGATGAGTCCAGCTTATGACCAAGCTAGCCATTGATATTCGCTCACATAATCTTTGACACAAAAGTCATCGAGCTCCACACAATGGCGACCTCTTATCCGACTTCACTCACAAACCCCCCACACACGTCGCCCGCCATTTTCCTCCTCCCAAACTCACTCATCTTACCCAAAGTTCTTGCTTTTGCACCCCTTTCCCTCTCTTTGAAATCCCAGTTCATTTCATCATGAGAGCTCATCATGGTACTTCTGTATATGATATCTGTGGATTTATGAAATGCATGAGTTGTAATTGTTAAATGAGATGTCAACTTCCGAAATTGGTAAATGAGATGAGTTAATTTGTGGATTTTGGGTTCTATGCGGTTATTTGGATTCTGGTTATGGCAAATTTGATGAGAAAAACGAAGTCTTGAAAGTTTGGTGATGGCTGGTTTTTATAGGATTGCTGTGGAATTATGAAACGTAGTTGTTGTGATTGTTGAATGTGATGAACCCTTTTGGCGATAATGTGTCTGATGGGTGATTTGCTTTCTGGGTATTTAAGATTTTATGGGAAAATGAAGTTGTGATTGGTGTAATGCGATATGTGTTTATAGGGTTAGGGTTTGGTACTTTTTTTTACTTTGGTTCTGATTTGATGGCTTTGATGGATATGTGATTTGGATAGAGTTTGTTTCCTTGCTGATGTTGTATGACTTGTGGTTTTGCCAAGGTTGTGATTAAGATTGGATAATTTCGGGCTATGGCAATCGTCGCTCGGCCTGTGCGCTTGTTGCATGAGGAGAGTGCTCATCGATGCAGCGTTTCATGGTCTGCATCAAATGAAGGGTTTCGGAGGAAGACTCATGTTTATTCGCGTAATGTGGTTGTTTTCAATGCAAGGCGTAATGTGATGAAGCTACATCAGGATTCTGTTCTGCTGAGATGTGTCAGAACTTCCAATGTCGTCGTCTGTGAGAAAATGATCAACTCTTCAGTGAGAGGGGCCAATGCGTTTGGTTTTAAGGTAAGGAAGGAGGTTCTGTTTGATTCTTCGATGGTGCACGTAAAATCACCTTGTTAAAAGTCCTTTCTTTGCTCATATGTTGATTGAATCCTTGTTCTCGCTTTAGCAGAGCTTGCTGCAATTGCAACTTCTTAAAGTGACAGCTGTAGTGGCATCAACGTTTTTGCTTGTATCATCAGCTCAAGCCGCCGATGCTCTAAAAACATGTGCCTGCTTATTGAAAGAGTGTAGGTGAGTTCTGTGTTAGAGACTTGGAGTTGGTCTCGGATTTTTTTGTGTTCCCTTGCTTTTCTTCGTTCATCATGATTGATAGTCTTTTAGCTCCTCTTCTGATTGTTGGCATGCTATCCTCGTCGTCCGAGCTTGAGTTTGAGATTCTGATTACTTGCTTTGATGATGAATGCACTCACCAAACATTTTGAAGATAAATACATTTTAACTATCTTTCATTGGATGCTCAAGCTTTATTTGGCTAACTGGCCTTTTTTCATGTCCTGCAATTTTTTTACTTTTTAAATTTCCTGATGTGATTATGCTGAACTGGATGTTTAAAGTAAAGTGTCAATATTATACTATACACGTTTTCTTCATACTGAACTGAATATAAGTACTTCTCAGATTGGAACTTGCGAAGTGCATTGCTAACCCACAATGTGCGGCAAACGTTGCTTGCCTACAGACTTGCAATGATCGACCTGACGAAACTGAGTGTCAGGTTCATCCACATCAGATAACCTTTTTTGTCAAAATTTTTTGTTTCTAGGTTAGCTATATTTATCTTCATCTTAAACCCGTCAAATTCCTTTTGCAGATCAAATGTGGCGACTTGTTCGAGAACAGTGTTGTGGATGAGTTCAATGACTGTGCAGTCTCGAGAAAAAAATGTGTGCCGAGGAAATCTGATGTAGGAGAGTTCCCGGTTCCGGATCCTCGTGTTCTTGTTCAGAAGTTTAACCTATCAGATTTCACTGGGAAGTGGTATATAAGTAGTGGCTTGAACCCTACCTTTGACACCTTTGATTGCCAAGTGCATGAGTTTCGTGTGCAAAATGGGAAGCTAGTGGGGAATCTGTCGTGGCGGATACGAACACCAGATACAGGATTTTTCACACGATCTGCTGTGCAGAAATTTGTTCAGGATCCTGTTCAGCCCGGGATTTTATACAACCACGACAATGAGTATCTTCATTATCAAGATGATTGGTATGATCTTTATCCACTCTCTTCCATTCCCTGTTTGCTTCCATTACAGGTCTTCTAGAATTTATCTATGTAAATTTCCTCATGTTATGTTAGAGGGTGTCTTATAGTTGCACTAAAATTTGCCCTTCAATCTTCATTTGTTTCTCTATTGAAGTTGCATTGCATTGACTTCATAGGTATATTTTATCATCCAAGATAGAGAACAAAGATGATGATTATGTATTCGTATATTATCGGGGCAGAAACGATGCATGGGATGGTTATGGAGGTGCTGTTATCTACACAAGAAGTCCGACCTTACCAGAGAGTATAGTACCCGAACTAGAGAGGGCAGCAAAAAGCGTAGGACGAGACTTCAGCAAGTTCATCCGTACTGACAATACTTGTGGGCCTGAGCCGCCTCTTGTGGAAAGATTAGAGAAGACTGTGGAAGCAGGGGAGCAGACGATCGTGAGAGAAGTGGAACAGATAGAAGAGGAGGTCGAGAAGGTTGGAAAGACCGAGATGACCTTGTTCCAAAGGCTTGTCGACGGGTTCAAAGAGCTCCAACAAGATGAAGAGTACTTCTTGAGAGGTCTAAGCAAGGAGGAAATGAAGCTGTTGGATGAGCTGAAAATGGAAGCTGATGAGGTTGAGAAACTCTTCGGCAGAGCTTTGCCTCTTCGAAAACTTAGGTAGCATTTTTGTCTATTTTTTGTGCTTCTGTGTTACTTTAGTAGTACAAAATATGATTTGATATGTTGGAAATGTTGTGAATTATGAATTGTGATTGTGATTGTGATTGTGATAGTAACTTACTTTCAAGTATCGGAAATCCGAAAAAGTTATCTATGCTGTCGAATCTCGGACAGTATGATAGTTCACTACTCTTTTGTGTCTGTTCCTGTTTCTTTCCAAGCAACAACTTACATGCAGAAGAAATGCAAACACTTCATCAGAAATTGTTCATCGACATGGGTTTCTTGTCGTGCTAAGTATTGGAAAAGGGGAAGATGCTACTGTAAACATTCTAACTGCGATAATTGTAGTATTTATCAAAAACATGTCAATGGAATGGAGTTTCTCTTACCATGAACAATATACTCCAATCCTTTGGCTTCACCTGGTTCTAAGATGCCTTAGATACGGAGTTTCTTTGGGAAGATGATTATCGAATACTCTATGGTGTCTGAAGTCACTCCCGCCTTCATGTTGTTTCCTGTTGCTATTTCTATCCTTATGCATTTGATCGCACGTCGCCTCTTGGGCAACTTCAGCAGCAGAAGCATCGCACGCCGTCTCCTGGGTAACTTCAGCAGGAGAAGCATCGCGTGTCATCTCCCTGGCATCTTCAGCAGCAGAAGCATCGTGTGTCTTCTCCCTGGCATCTTCAGCAGCAGAAGCATCGTGTGTCGTCTCCTTTGCAACTTCAGCAGCAGAAGCATCGCACATCTTCTCCTTTGCAACTTCAGCAGCAGAAGCAGTTTCCTCGGAAACTTCAGCGGCAGAAGCAGTCTTCTCGGCAACTTCAGATGCCGAATTAGATGTGTTACCCATGGCTGCTTCAGGAGCTGATGCTTGCTGATCAGAAGACCCAATTACGTACTTTGAGTTCTCGCCTCCACTACTCTTGACGTCTTCATGAGAGGGAGCAGCACGATGTCTGTATATAAAGCTCCCATCTTCAGATATCTCGCTGCCGGTTCTTATCATGTTTGTGCCCGGATCCTTGAACTTCACGACTCGACGACGAGATGAACCTCTTGGACGTCTAGATGAAGATGTCCTGCTGCTGCTGTGCCGAGAAGAGATGTCTCCATTCTCAGGCTTTTTCCAACTAGGTGCTCTTGATGCTACATTGTTGGTGGCTTTGGTTTCCTTTTCTTCTCCAACCTTGTCTTGTTCGTCATGCACATGCGCTTTCTCATCTGTTTTCTGATCTGTTTCCTGATCCGTGTTTCGATCTGTTTTCTGATTTGTTTGCTCTGCTACTTTCTCTTTTTTTTCGTTACTTTTCTCGTCATCATCATGATCAACATCGACACTGCCATCAGCATCCTTGTAACTTGCACTGCCTTCAGTGTTCTTGTCGTCATCGGAATCATCACTTCCACTTCCTCTATCAGAACTACGCTGACCGCTGTCCCATCGAACATAGTGATTACTGGCGCTATCCTGTGGGTTTACGCTCTCGTCATCAGACTCATAACTACTACTCTCATCTTCGCTTCCTGAACTGGACTGGCTGTCCTGATCCGAGGAGCCATCTTTCTCTGATTTTGCAGAAGATTGTCGGCGTACTTCAGCTTCATAATCCATCTTCTGTTCTGGTGGTGGAGCAAAGACATCCGGATTTGCTACACCAGGAACAGGCTTCGGAGCATTGGTGGCTGTGGAAATGAAACTGAGGACTGCGACAACATCACCAATCAATGGTCGGACCGTTGATTCTTCTTGAAGGCACATGGCCGCAATGCCTACCGCTTGGTTTAAGCTTGTGACAGGAAACTCCATGTTCAGACGCAGATCTGCCATCTCCGAAAATCTTTTTGGATCTCTGAAAATAGGTTGTGCCTGTGAACATCACATGGTAAACGAAAGTTACACCTTATTAAAGGCACTAAGAAGCCCCATAAGTGAAGCAACAGTTTAAGCGAAACTGTAAGTGGTTACCCATGTTACAAGGTTCTGCTCATCATTTGGTCTAGTCGTGTCGATGACTCTTCGTCCGCTGATCAGCTCCAGTAGCACAACCCCAAAGCTATATATGTCAGACTTGAGTGTGAGCTCGCCTCCGCCTGTGTACTCAGGAGCTGAATAACCGTAAGTGCCCATCCTACCTCCGCCAGTCCCAAGCTTGCCGAGTCCAAAGTCGGAAAGTTTTGGTTCGAAATCTTCATCCAATAGTATGTTTGACGGCTTCAGCTCACTATATATGATAGGGGGATTGGCCTTCTCGTGTAAATATTCCAGACCTTTTGCTGCTCCATAGGCTATTTTCATCCTCGCTAACCAATCCAATGGCTTCTGTTCTGAATTATCGCCTGCTTATTAACATTTTCAAGGTAAGAGATACTAGAGGCAATTTTTGACCGAGAATCAAACCCATGAACAAGATGCTGTAGTCACGATATCATACAGGCAAACATACTTTACAAAAATTTGCGGCCTACTTATGTCGTTTGCAAAGAAGTTCAAGATCACATTACCAAATATATTATTCTCTAGTGAACCCATTGGCATGAATTCATACACCAAAAGCCTTTGATCTCCATCGGCGCAATGCCCGATCAGGTTGACCAGATTTTGATGATGAAGCCGGCTCAGCGTCAAGACTTCAGCGAGGAACTCCTTGTTCCCTTGCATACCGTTCCTGTCGAGCTGCTTTATCGCCACAACCTTCAGCAGTTTCCCAATAGTCAGTATTAGTAGACATCTAAACTGTCACGCTGGACCTAGTATCAAAAACTTTCGAACAGATAACTAAGTCATTCTTGACATGAGTGTCGGATCAATGAAACAAACTTGTACGTCCTAATCTTACCAACTTGTGACGATATACCAATATGCATAAAGTGGATCGTACCTGGCCACTTGACTGAAGCTTCCCTTTATATACTCTGCCAAAGCCGCCTTCACCTAATAGGCATTCCTGCCGAAAGTTCTTTGTTGCCATGGCTAGCTCCCGGAAAGTAAATGCTTTTTCTGCAGGAATATTTGTGTCCAAACAATGTTAGTGCCTATCTTAGCATGGCGATCCATTGTAAATGGGTCCTTACTCCATAGCGACTTATCAAGCGTTGGCCGAAGGTATCAAATACGACCTTAGGGTTTTCATTTCCGGGATCTGGTAACTTTATAATAAGAACTATTCATTTCTATCCAAAGCATGGGGCACATTGATACTTCAGCTTCCCTTTGTATATAAACATATCCAAATGCAATTCGTAAAAAAATTCCTACAATTTATGTCACAAGTAACATTCGGCATACAGAACCGTAGGTATGGGACAAAACATGATTCCATTTTCATCCAACGTCCTAAATCTCAAAAGTTGTCGAACCTATAAACATTATCCAACATAACAGAACCATTTTCACAGGGGAAAACTCAGATCAAAGTCTCCTACCAGATGATGATGTCGAAGCCCTGGCCCCACGTGAAGATGACGACGTATGTGAAACGAGCCGCTGCTCCTCTGTGTTCGTCGTGGATTTCTCCGTGTCCTTTTCCTTGTCCTTGTCCTTTTTGCTTGAGAAACACGGTAAGCAATTCATATCTCGTTATATGATTCTCCGCCACCTCCGCCGGCCACCACCCTCTATCCAAACTCATCCAATGATTTATTCACCAACGACGAAATCCCGCTCCTGGAGAACAACTCTTCTACGTTGAATCCGCCTACGCTGAAGACACCAAGAACCAGATTCTTCATCAACAAAGCGAGGTTATGGATCGAGAGCGATTCCAATCAATGATACAAGAGGAATGTGAAAGGAGGGTCCTTCGATGAGGAGGAGGGATTGTGAGAAGGACCCTGTTGGCGAAGAGGAGGAAGAAGAGGAGAAAAGGAGTTGGAGAAGATGGCAGCCATTGAATTTGAGGATACTGTCTGTTTCATTTGGTTTTCTTTGTGCCATTTCCGAGTTTGTAGGAGAGGAAGAAAATAGACAATGGGAGGATCTTCGGAGGTGACCAATCATACCATTATGAATAAGAACCTAAGAATGAAAAAGGGTTAATTCAATGCATAAACAAAATTTCCTCCAATCATGAAATGATAGAATACATTAGGAAACGATATGTCGAAAATCTTTCTCCTTAGAACAAGTCCAACTATAAATTAAAAATGATATCATTGTTATAATTTAGTAACAAATGAATAAAACGATGCTCTGATCATGAACTAAAATTGATGTCAAAATAAAATTGATTTAATGGTTCTATATTTAGCACCAGGTATAAATGTAGCTATCCTTACCACGTAATCAATCAGGGTTAGCTTTTATTTTTTTCATGTTTACAAAATCACCAATAGGTTACAAATTAAATATTTAATCAAAATTAGATAAATATATAGTTAGAAATTTAATAAAACATGTGAATAAGAAATTAAAGTAAAGATTTAAAAACATACAAATGTGTTGAAAATTTGATGAAAAAGATCATAAATTAATATTGAAGTGTTAAATCGTAACCCATAAGTTAAGAACATTGTGATCTTGAGAAAATTAATCATAATTAGAATCTTTAGGGTGTAAAATAGAACCAAATATTGAAACAACAGTTATATAATTGATATCAAATATATTTTTTGATATCAAATTATAAAAATAGTTATACTCATTTTAGCAGTAAGCTTGGACTTGTTCTTGCATCTTGAACATTACCATATTATATTAGATAGTCTTTTTCTTGTCTTTGGTTATTCTGCCTCGAAACAATTGAACTTAATATCACTGGTGGTTTTCAAATCTATGTCATGTGATACAAGGACCAGTTACAGCACTAATAATGAATGTTGAAATAACCAAGTATATATCAGACTATAAAGACTCAATATACACTTTTGAAGTGAAGTTCAGGTTCAGGTTAACCTTGTACTCTTTCCATCCCATAATACTGATATATATAACCGTTTTGACATAGATCACAAAATCAGGTGCGCGTTCTTTATTTGTTTATTATAGTCGGACTTTACTCGGATTTTTTTTTTTTTGGATTTCTGTCGAGAGGAGTTGGCTCATTGATAAGACACTCTTCTTCTAATTTATAAGGTCAAAAATGTCCTAACACGACATATATTTGGAGGGATAATGTGAATACATTCCTTTTTTTTTGTTTTTAGTCGGATTAGTGGGGTTCACTAAATCAATGAGAGAAGAGTAGGTGAAATGTAAGGTAACTATTTTGATATTTTTTGGGATTTTGATATTATTATAAAAAAGTGTGAAAAGGATTACAAAATAAGAAATAGAAAATCAATTACAAAAATGAAAATCATTTTACAAATTAATTTTTTTATACCTAAGCTCTTAATTCACGAAAATTAGGGTTTAGGAGCAGGAAGCTTTGCCGCAGTGACGATCTCAGGCGACGCCAAACCTACATGGGAAAAGGATGCTCGACGAAGAAGAAGGATGAGGATTCGATTCCCCTCGCCGAGGAGAAGAACAAAAAGGTCTCCAAAACGAATGTGCAAAAGAAGGAAGGGAGAGAAGAAGGGAAGTCGAAGGAAGTAAGGGCAAAGGCAATATTAAAGGATGCAAGGGATGATACGAAATCGAAGGAGTTGGAGGATGCTGAGGAATATCTAAGGAAGCCAAAGAGGAGGTGAAATCGAAGGAGACGGTGATGAGTGATACATCTTTGGGGTCTGCGAATGTAAAGTTGGTGGCCTTAATTCCTGTACAGATGAGTTCTCTTGCTGCTAATGGATCTGCGTGTAGTCCGAGGTGGGGGTGATTGTGTAGAAGGAGAAGGGTTCTTACTTGGATGCTGTCAAAAAGGGTACCTTTTCTGTGGAACCAAAGGAGGATGTAACAGGAGTTATGTGAATGAATGAAGTTCGAGCATATGTTCCATGTGCAGGATGTGCAGATCAGCTGGGATGACGTGGAGGAGGAGCGTGGCTATTGCAAGAACTCTTTGATAGGCTGTATAGTTGGTGATGCTATCCCATTCTCAGTGATGAATAGCTTTGTGAGTGCTTACTAGTCCAGGATTGATAGGCCTGAGGCGTTGCTTCATGAGAAAAGGTACTTCATGTTTCGATTTACATATAGGAAGGATATGGAGAGAGTAAGAAAGGATAGATGGTTTTTGAATAGCAGGTGATGTGTAAATATATATCGTTTTCTTAATATCGGTTGCGTATTTTTGTCTGCTTTAGTCGGTTTAGTTCCTTTTATTGTTAGAACATCGATACTGTTGTATTTCTTACTTTTATTTCAGGAATGAAAAGTATGACGTGTTTATGATTGTGAGCTGCGTGGAAGGAGAATTGAAACTGATTTTCTAAAGTTATGATTGATCAGGAATAAGTCGAGACATGTCTACTGCTTGTTGGAGCTTAAAAATCGAAATATTCAAGTTTTTAATTGAGCACGGGCCGTACTTGTTGAGTACAGGCCGTGCCAAACACTTTCTAGTATTCCTTGAGCACGGGCTACAGAGACTTGCGCACGGTCCGTGTGTAGTGGGCACGGACCGTGCCACCTACGTATGGGTCATGTGCCCCCTAAAAACAGTACAGTCTTATCTTGTTATTTTGATGGCATTTCGGTTATTTCTCATTTTCTATATATACCTACTCCCAAGTTTGAAAAGAATCATTTTATCAGGGTTTTTCATCAAAGTCGAGGCCGGGACGACAATGAATTGGTCTTCTCTTAACGCCTTTGACGAGAGATTGATCTCAAACGGTGCATATCTACGCTCTGTTGGGTCATCATCATAGTGGAGTTGTTATCAGCTGTTTATAAACCAATTATCATTTATTGTTGGTTTAATACTGTATCTCTAGTTGTGTTGCAATGATTATTTTCAATTGTCTGTTGAATTTGTTGTTTTCATTCATGACTATAATACCATAAAACCTTAGTATGGCATAGTAGTTTGATCTCTTTTAGTATTCTTATGAGACGTGATTTCTGTATTCATTAATTTTATGTTCAAGATTTGTGGTATCATATTCATGTGTTGATATATTCTTAATTGTCTGTTCTATGTGTTATGATTGATCACCTTAATACATAGGAGAAGCATGTATGCAATCAAGCCGTTCTCTTTTGGTTGATGTTTGTAGCAAGTTTATAGGTTAATGACATTCTCTTTTGGTTAACCTGTAATCACATGAAAATGAGTATAATATAGCGCTAATTTGTGTTAGATTATATTATGAGGTGTTAGAGAAATAATCGTAATGCGACATGTTTATTTTATTTTACACTCTTTTGGACATAGAGCGAACATGTTAGTTTGGTTATGACATGTTTTTCTGTAACCAATTGTTTTATCGATAACTCTCTTTTTGTCGAGTTTTATTATGAGCACCTATTATAAATCGACATGAAATGAAAATATTAGTCAATGATTGAATCCATAAAGAGTGATAACTATAATCATCATATATTTTATCAACTCTGATTAGAACATTCTGAAACAAAAATCCAAAATCTTTAGTTAAATTATCTTTTCTCATTTTATTCTCGTTACCAACATACCACCCCCCAACTTTAGAGGAAGTTTAGTAAATCGACAACTTAATTCATAAAATTTGAATAGGCCGTTCTCTATGGGATCGACTCGTGTTCATCACTTCTACATTAGTATAAGAATTGTGAAGTGTGAAGTAGTACATCTATTTAAATTTATAGCACCTCGTGATGGGTTCTATTAAATTTTGGCGTCGTTGTCGGGGAGCGGGGTGAATTAATTTATCTTCTATTAATTTTCTCTTTTCGTTTTATTGTCAATCTGCAGGAATTAAATATCTTGCATGCAACTAAGGGATTGACGAAAGATAGAAGAAAAGGTTCAACACATTGTTCATGAGCTCAAGGAACGAAGTTCACCGATTGTACGAGGTAAAACATCATCTAAAAAGGCTCCTAATCGATCTATTGGTGAGTTCCTTCCAATTTTTGATATAGCTGAACCTGTGAATGCTCAAAATATACAAAATGCACCAAACTCACAAAATGCACAAAATTCACCGAATCCACCGGTTGATAATCGCACGTTAAGACAAATGACTGAATATGACGATAGCAATGAACCTCCGTTGTGTATAGTATTCCTGGACGTACATGGGAATTATAAACTTAATTCTGAATTTCTTCAGAAGGTACCATCTTTTCATGGCCTTCCGGGTGAAAACCCACATAGGCATTTGAATGAGTTTAGGATAGTGTGTGCTAATATGAGATCAGACGGAGTGAATGATGAAGTAATTAAGCTCAGAGCTTTTCCATTTAGCGTCCAAGATCCTGCAAAAAATTGGTTTTATGATTTGCCTAAAGGAATCATAAATATTAGGTGCAGATGCAATTTCTGTTCTTAGATAAGTATCATTTCACTTCAAAAATCACCATAATCGAAAAACAAATCTGCTCAATCAGACAAAAGAAGGGGGAATTGTCACATGAGTATTGGGAAAGATTTAAACATTTTGTCCCAAACTGTCCAAATCATCAATTTTCTAAGAATTTTTTAATTCGCTAATTTTATCAAGGTCTTTTTGCAACAGACCGTGATCTTATCGCGCGGTATGTGATGGTGATCTTTTAGATAAACAATCATGAGTTGCACTTCAAATCCTAGAAAAAATAACAGCTAACTCCCACGACTTCAATCGCCATGAGGAACTCTCTCGTTATATAAATGAAATATCAAGTTCTTCGAGTTCCACCGATCAAAAGCTTGATCGTTTGACAGACCTAGTCACCTTGATGGTTCAAAATAAAAATATCGTCGCTCCAGTCAAAGTATGTGGAATTTGTTTTGTTCCTGATCACGCAATTGATGTATGCCTAACTCTTTATGATAATGAGCAAGCTAAGGCGATGAGAAATTTTGCAGGGCTTCCTAGGCAAAAAAATGCCTGAAATATGACTTATAATGAAGGGTGGCAATATTATCAAACTTTAGGTGGAGAACTAACAATCAGAATTTTAAACTAGTCGGTTATAACAATCCCCCATCTGGGTTCTTTGACCAGAACTATTCAAACCAAGTTCCTCAAAGTTCTAATGATCAATCATTAGAGAAACTCGTGAAAGCAATGTGTCGAAGATCAACTACTTTTCAAAAAAGAAATACGTATAAGCATTTCAAGTGTTGAAAGCCAAGTAAGTCAATTAGCTCAAGAAGTCAATAAACTCAAATCTCTAGTAACAAACCAACTTCCATCCCAACCATTGAATCCAAGGGAGAATGGTAATTCCATAACAATGAAATATGACGAGAGTACACGAGATGAAGGAAAAATGAAAGAGCAAGATCCAGGAGCATTTACTATATCGTGTGTTATTAGTAAAATGATTATTCTTGATTGTGTGTTTGATCGTGGTGCATCTGTGAACATCATGCCAGCTTCTTTGTTTGCTACTTTTGATCTTGGTCCTCTTTCATCGACGAATGCAAAAATACAACTTGCGAATGGACATGTAATTCTTCCTGAAGGTTTAGTTGAGGATGTGTTAGTCAAGGTGGATAAATTGACTTTTAGAGTTGATTTTTATGTTTTAAAAATGGAAGAAAATTATATTGATTCATCAAATCCATCATCTATCCTTTTGGGTAAACCATTTTTGCGCACAAGTAGATCAATTATTGGTGTTGATAAGAGTATTCTTAATATGAAAAGTGGAAATGAAAATTTTGCTTTAATGTTTTCGATGATGAAAAGATCGAATCAATAGAAACTTGTTATAAGGTAACAACTCTTGAAGAAGAACTTTTTTGATGATCCTGATGACATGAAATAAATTTTGGATTTTCTTGAGTTTCATTTAAATGATATTCTTGTTATCCAGCATGATGTTTTAATTAATTGTATGGAAAATGATGTACTTAAAGAGGTAATTGAAGTTGTGAATGAAGAAGGAAGTTCCATTATTGATTCTAATGTCGAGAAAGTCAAAGAGCAATTGTTTGTGATTGAAAAAGAGAATGTTGATTATGATAAAGTGCATGTCATTGTTAACAGAGAAATTTAAGAAAAAGAAGTGCTTTCAATTGCTAATTAAGTTCTTTCAGAAAAGAAACCACCGAATGACCCAGAAGAAGAGAAAGGATAATATTTCTTATAAAGCAACCACTGTGTTTAAACATATTTCTTTTTCTTGGGTTTCGAGGTACAATCTGAGAAAGACAACGGATGAAAAATATCTGCATTAAGAAGGAAATTATTGAGAATGCAAAAGCTTGAAAATGACAAAAGGAAGTTCTTCAAATTTAGACTCCCCATTCAATTCTGTCTCTATCCTTCGATATGATTTAACCTTGAATTTATATGCATAGTCGAGCTGATGATGGTAAACTTAGCGATTTTTGGGAGACAACCCATGTGTTTTTAATTTCAATTGTTATGTGAGAAAAAAGGAGTAAAAATAAAAAGAAAAACCAGAATGTTTACAAATTTGAGGTCTCATTGGATGAAAAATATGCATGAAAAGCATGAAAGATTGCAAATATTCAATTCTAAGTGTAAAACAAAAAAAATAAAAATAAAAATCAGGTATCCTGGAAGAGCCACATGCACGGCACGTGCGCCCCTTCACATCGAAATGCTCTGAGCACGGCCTTGGAAGCCCGTGCGCGACGGCAGGGGCCGTGCTAGGTGGAAAACCTGTTTATAAAGTTACGCAATCCATCATGTTGTTTCACTTTTATTTGACCCCCAACGACGAAAGACACCTAAAAATACTTGTTTGTCATCAAAATCAACTTCAAATCCGTTCAAAACAAAGATATGAATCCATCATGCATTCGTCTATCAACGATTTCATCAAACCAAACTTAGATCTATCGAAATCATCGAAAGGTACAATTGAGTTATTTTTGATTTTGTTGTTGTCATCACATTTAACTACTCAATGAGAGTTGCTTATGACGCTATGTATGCTTGCGAGACATTATGACGTGTGATTTTTACTATTCAATGTATATTGGGAAATTAGGGTTTGGGAGAATATGATGAAACGAGAAAAAATTGATCTTTGATTTTTAATTGTGGATTGGTGTTACAAAGACATATAATAAGTGGATTCTAGGTGTATGTTATCTATGATTTTGATGATGTTTGTAATTTCCAAAATTCATTGATATATTTATTTTCATTAAGTCTTGTTTACAATGTTATTTGTTTGATTAATATGACGAAAGAAGGGAAGCCCAAAATTTTGAGGAATATTTCCCATTTGTACGACGCGTTCATTAAACCTACAGCTTATTGATCACCTTAATACATAGGAGAAGCATTTATGCAATCAAACCGTTTGATTTATGCAAT
>JAOVYX010021587.1:0-15604 GCA_035668315.1 Drosera spatulata
GGATATTTTGAATAAATTGGGATCTCATGGGAATTAACATCAATTGATGGTACCTCCTTAGACTAAAATCTTTCAAGTGATACTTTTCGGGAATTATCCAAAAAAAAAATAAAAAATACTCGCATAGTCTTGTTTATATTAAATACCCTTCTGTCTCAATTTAATTAAAATATTTTTATTTTTTATATAATTCTGCAAGTATTTTAAGAAGTAATATTTTTCATCTTAACGATGTACGAAAATTACGCTACTTATATAGAATTAAAGTACGTAAATTAAAATCATAAAAAAACATAACTTAAAATATCATTAGTATTTTACGAGAATTTTATTAAAAACGATGTTTGATCGTCCCACGACACGAGTGAAAGTTAACCTCAATAAGTATGAAAGTTAAAATATTATAATTAAATTGAGAGAAAAAAAATAGAAAAAAAACACGTTGAACTTTTCGATTTTGACACATTGGCACACTATACTTTTGAAATACACATTTAAATCCCCTCCGTTTAGGGGTCATGCGTAATTATTAAAAAATTCGTTAATTTGAATGGAGAAGCCCGTAAAAACTTAATTTTTAATTTTTGACCCCATTGAAATGTCATTTTTATCCCTTGAAACACTTGTATCATAACCGTCAGACTTGAATAGTTTTTTCTCAGATCAGAATTGAATAGTTTCTTCATCTGCATCTTCTCAACGAACAATTCAATCAGTCCTCTCAAGCAATCGAGGGGCTAGTATCACGATAATCCAACAAGACAATATATCAATCCAAGGAACCAAACATTAGCCCCATTACATCTCAAGCTTAACCTTAGGTTTCCACGGCTTCTTCTCCGCAACCACTACCCCATCATTAACGACTCACACTCTCACCCCCCTTCACCTTTACCATCACCCTCTCCTGACTCCGTTTTGCCCACCATCGCCTCCTCCGCTCTCACCACGGAGGACCCTCTTGACGGGACCACGATAATCGGGCCGTCGAAAACGAACTCATATGAGTTTAGGAAAACCCTAGGAGGAATTTCCCTTGTGGGGATTCGAAACCCTAGTTTGGGTGTTGATGGGTAGTGTTGAATTGGGTTATGCTACGTTGAAGGAGAAGTAATGAATGCATCAATGGTGAAATTTGTGCATATTGAACAAAGATCAACGAGAGATTGAGAAGACAGGAGAGGGAGGGAGAGTGTACCTGGGAAGGAAGAACAATGGAACTCATTGTGATGAAGATGATGAGAAATCAGTGGATGATTGGCTTGTTGGCGGTTAGCTGTGGTCTGGGTGTCCATGGTGAAAGCAGTGACCGACGAATGATGATGATTACAGAGTTCGTTTTTTTTTGGTTGGGTGTCTTTGTCAGGGTTAAAAAGGTAAATTCACAACCTCGGTTAGGGAATTAACAGAGTTAAATGGATAGGGTGTTTTTTAGTGTGTATTTTCTAAGTTTGAGGAGTCAGTGTGTCAAAGTCAAGAAGTTCTGGGTGTTTAAGTGCTTTCTTTTTTATTAAATACTACAAATGATATTATTTTTTTTTTTTTGTAAAGGATACTTCATTAGATTTTTTATGTTATTTTTTACAAGGATATTTTTATTAGATTTTGATCGATAGATTAACTTATCTTTCAAAAAAGAGAAAATAAAATTATGTAAGTTCATTAGTATGTGATATAAATCATGATTTAAATTATATAGTACGAGTATGTACGTATCTTTTACGGAATATGTATATTTAAAGACGACAAGTCCTGCGGATTAAAATTATTAATGTCAAAGCAAATAAAAAATAAATATGAAAATTATGAATTATTATTAATAATTTTTGCTTTGGAAATAGTGACTATAGTCTGACAATAGAAACGACATTAATGAAATTCAAGATCTATGACAAAAAAAAGAGGTTCAGATTAATAGATTGTGTTTGTTGTTTCTTTATGTAATTTTTTTTTCTTTCAATTTTCCTCATAAATAAGACAAAAAAAAAGAAATAAAAAAAATACTCCTTTGTTCAAAAATATAATATTACAATAATTTTCTAAATTTATCTATCGAATAAAAATTATAACACTATCAACTATGAAAACCTTTTAGGTGAAATATATCAAATTATTCATACTGTTTACTTTATAACAAATCCTCTCTTCTTATTTTCATTTTTTTTGCTCTCTCTCTCCAATAAGTTTTTTTTTTTTTTTGTATGGTTTAGTTTCATTCCAATATTTAAACCTCCTTGAAAAGCATTTTACTTATCCAACATTTTGAGTTTTGGTTATAGTTTTTTTTAATTAGAGATTGTTTAATATAGTTGTTCAAAATTGTCAAAATCAATATCAATAAAAAAAATTATCAATAATCAAAATCGAAATCACTTGTAACATAAAATAATTTTTGATAAAAATGATCTTGAATATTATACTTATATAGAGAACAAAAAATAAAAACGAAAAATCATTTTTTTTATTTTTTGTTTTTTTTTCTACTTCGGTTTCATTTGTTTCATAAACAAATATTTTTGTTTCTATTTCAAAAATCAATACAACAAAAATAAAAACAAAAAATAATAAAAAGATATCAACCAACACTAATGTTTTGGTTATTGTTTTGTTTGTCGAATGCTCTTACCATTTCGATGAACGTGAACGTTACCCAACTTCAAAAAACTGATCGAACTCTTTTGAGTAACTAACCAGAACCGACGACTCAGTCGCCGACAACAATGGTGAAATTCACATCTCCGATCAAATCACGCCGCCGCCGCACCACCACCACAACCACCAACGCCAACTCCTCCTCCTATTCTGCCACCACCGCCTCCACCTCCAAATCACAATCCCTCTCCTCCAATCCCAACCCTTACCCTTCCCCTCACTCATTCTACGTCGCCATTGCGCCGCTGCCGGTGTTTAGCGGATCGAAGGGAGAGTGTCCGATTCGGCACCTGAGTCGATTCGCCAAAGTCTGCAGGGCGAATAGCGGAGAATCAGAGGTGATGATGGAAAGGTTGTTTCCGGTGACGTTGAGAGGAGAAGCGGAGGTTTGGTATGATCTGAATGTGGAGCCGTATAGGGAGACGATGGGGTGGGGCGAAGTGAGAGAGGCGTTTGTTGAGGCCTATGGTGATGGGAATAATGCCGATGAGCGGCTCAGGTTAGGGTTTTTGGGGGCGGGATTTTGTGGTGGTGTTAGGGTTTGGGTGTGGTTTAGTTTGATAAATATATGCGTGTTAAGATACGAATGTTATTGTCGTGTTCTTATACTAAGGTACAATAATAATGTTACTTTAAAAGTGCGTTAAGGGTGAATTATATGTCTTGGAAGTTTGGGCGTGTTTGTGAACCTGTATGTTTTTAGGATGGGATTATGTATGTGACTGTGTGTGTGTTATGTTACAAGTAAGATTGTCCAAATCGAGATTATACTGAGAGCCATGCAGATGCAGAAGCAAACAGTAGCAGGATCGGATTGGATTTCACGAAATAGGATCATAGAATTGGATAAAATGTGTTCGAATCCGTGCCATTAGGAGTAGGATGTCCGCTTGGGGATTTGACTGTCTTGTATGGTTCGAGCGTCGAAAAGGCAATAGGATGGTCAAGTGCAAACATTAAGTTGCTGGATTAGCGTGGTTAAGGTGATGCGTGGAGGTCATGATTACATGGGAGTTAACTGAGTGTCCACGGCTTGAATACCTAAGGAACACAATATCACAGCATTAGTGCTCGGGGCGATCTATGATCCATTGGACTTGGGATATTGGGTGAGGATATTAGTCGAGTTCAGGACCTTTTGTGTTTTGGCTGCAGGGTCAACACTCAACAAGAAGAATTCGCACTTCATGCTATGTTTTTCAATATGTCTAATAGTTATCCCGGACAGTCTTCGTGTTCTTTTTCTAATTATGGAACTTTCCATTTCAGGGCTGAATTAATGACGATCCACCAAGGACTGGATGAGGGCGTCAGATCCTACTCTCTAAGATTGCAATGGCTTCTCAAGAGGTGGCCGAACCACGACATATCAGAAGGGTTGCTAAGGGACATCTTCGTCGATGGATTGAGGTCGAACTTCAAGGAATGGATTATCCCGCAAAAACCATGTTCACTAAACGATGCTCTCAGGCTCGCATTCGCCTGGGAGACAGTGATGGACGTCGAGGACTTTAGGAACAGGTTACAGATGGAGGATGCCAAATGCGGGTTCTGTGACGGTCCACATGAGGAAGGGAAGTGTGAGATCAGAGCGAGGCTGCGGGAGCTGTGGATGCAGAACAAGGATACGTTGACGGGGAACGATAGCAAGGACCATGGGGAGGGGAAGGCGGTCTCCGCTTCAGGGTTGAAGAAGCAGAAGAGTATGCAGATGCGCAAAGCATCAGTGTTGGAAGAAGTTGGACACTAGCGATAGCTCAAGGGGACTTTTTGCTCGAATTCCTTTTGCAGATTGAATACTGATGTGATGTGAAAGACATTTTCTAATAGTAAATTGGTTTTTGATTGCATCCTGGACTCTCCCTCAAAACGTTGGCGTCCGATGGGAGCTGTTTTTAATTTACCCGAGGGATTTGGCCGTAGGCGGGGTGGGGGTCGGGCTATGGGTGGCATGGTGCCCCGGACAAAGGGGAGGGATTGCGGATGAGATGGACGCGGCTACTGGGATGTAACCCTGGAGGTGCGAAGGATGAGAAGGGATATTGCGATCAACCTAAACGGCATTAACCAAAAACTCACGAACGAAAGGCAATACCATCATTTATATTATTATTTCCGTTCCAATTTAATTATAATGATTTGATATTATATAAGATTTTATGCGTATAAGTGAGATTTAAGAAAAAGAATAGGAGAAGAGGAGGAATGAGATGTTGAGATAGTTTAATTAGAATAATATAAATTTATTAATAAATAAGAAAAAATTAGAAGTGTTGGATTTATATTAAAACTAACAAAACAAAAATATTATAATTAAATTGAGATAAAAAAAATATATTGAATATGTTGTATTTCATCCGTCCCAATATATGCATCATGTATATTCAACACTTTGTTAGCCCGACTGGTATCTGGGCTTCAATCTTTTAATTAATATTATTCAACATTTTTAGGTGCTTCTTTTTTGTCCGAATAATGTGATAAAATTATATCGTTAATTCGAGATTAAAACACATAATTTAAATTATGATTAATATTTTATAATATTCTAACGAAAAATAATGTGATCATTGTATGACGTAAATCAAAATTCGTATCAATAATTATATATATATATATATGAGATTAAATTATCATATTTATTTTGGGCGGAGAAAGTATGTCTTCCGTGTTCACTACTGCCTCAGTTCCTCAACAATATTGTTCTCCAAGCAACATTCTTTGTTATGCGGGAAATTTTCGCGTGCTTCTCACCCACCCCACATTCATTACCACACCCTCAGCCACATCCTTCATCCAGTTTACTCCCGTTGATCGAACGGTTCAGATTCGTTGACCGCTTGACTCTTACACCACACCGCCTCACCTGATCCTTCACCCCTCTCTCACTATATATACTCTCTCTGCTCACTCTGTCTCACTCTTTTCCCTTTCTCTCTGTACAGTCTCTCTCTTCCATTTCTGGATCGGCAATTCCGTGCTGTTGATCGGAGCTCGGTGGCGGTGCTGCGCTGTTGCTGATTGGTCGAAGTTGACCAACGATTGATCGGTATGGGATTGTTTTCCTGACTTGACCTGACCACTTCCAAGAATGACTGAAAAGCATTCCCCCCAACCTACTAAAAGGTCGTCAGAAATTTTTATGGAAAAGAAGGAATCACCATAACAAGAACCCATTAGCACTATAGTATAAACCACCAGTCGATAAAGTGCCAATCAACGAGAACAATTCATTAGTTCAGAAGCTGGAGAACAACAGTGTCGTGATGCAAGATTTTTGCATCTATATATTCTCAATGAATTCAAGGCTAAAGCCAATGGTACTTGATGATTATGGAGATGTTTTATAGGGCGTTCAGCACCGGAAAGAGCTTTAGCTTCTGCCCACCTCAACAGACACAATCAGAATCAATCAACAAGGCAACACTACAATGCACTTCTCAGTATAAACTCAAAGATCTCTTCTGGATGAGGCCCCAGCATTATTTTCTCAGCCTTCGCTATTTCCGTTACACCGATGATAAGCACGTCCGATAAGTCAATTGAAAACTAGTTTTCTTACAGGTCAATACTCAATATAACATGCGCAACCGATGATACATGGAGTTTTCAAGTGACTACGAAACCAGAGGATATATTTCTAGGCAAACCCGTCCATCTTCATTCTGAGTACATAGGGGGCACTGGATTGAGGGAAAAAGTTCAGACAAGTCTTAACATCTTATGTAATACTGGAGTACGACAAATTGCTGTGAACAAATCACACAACTTTAATTAAAGGCGGTGCAAGAGGTTCCAGTGAAACAAAATCGGTAATACTGAAATTAAGATCAGTTGTATATACAACAGCGGAGAAAAATACATCATAAAATCGCATGCAATTTGATCCTCAGCGCTGTTGAACTCAAACAGTAACAGTCGGACGAGCTTGCCATTTCGATATCATGGCCCTTCCAGCTACTTTGCTCGTTTGTTTTAGCAACACTAGGCTCTCTACATAATCAATGACATGGTCCGTCACCCGCCATGGCTTCTTGCTTACTATAGTCCCCTTCTGCCGAGTGTTGACATCATACGATACCATTTTGGACCCCTTTTCCCCGAACATAAGTTGGCCGTTCCTCCCAAGGAAACGTAACTGACAAGAATTAAAGTTGCGTATATCAACCTAGCATATTTTGACCCAAGCTTGGCCAATGTCCTGGTTTTTATTTTCCATTAACCATATCCAGGCGCACTCAGAATACATATCAATGACTGCGATGGATTCCTTGAGGACATAAGGCTCTGTGCCCGAAGGATAAGCCTTGCTTTTAGTAGGCGGTAACGCCATGTACTTAATTACTTCTTCGGAGACGTCGAAAGAAACAAAATTCCATTTCCATGCTGCCACTCCATGATCAACTGCCGACGACCTTTCTGTTATCCAATCTCTCGTATTAGGACAGGCTACCCAATAGATGTGTCCCATGCAATACTTTAATTCACTGCTAATACGAAGAGTAGGGTCATGCACACAAGAGAGTCTTCTCCAGTATTCTTTTCGAACCGAATACACCAAGGTGGGTCCAGGGGGATAGAGTTCTCCTAGAAGCCCCCAACGCATAATGGCAAGTACCTTGTAGTCATTGTTGATGGGGTCATACCCAAGTCCAATTTTTGCGTTGGGCACCGAGAAGTGATGATGATGGTCAAAATAATGACCAGGCGGGATCGTCAGGTGTTTCCTGATTGAGAGGTTCCAAAGGAGCAGCGGCCCGTCCCATGTGTGGAGTTCCCGTCCAATGATCACTAAACCATTCAGGGAAACTTCAACAATGAACGTTCTTGTAATCGAAGGGACTTCCATCACATCCTCCAGGGTGTTATCCTGAGCATGGGTGATTACCCACCGTGGGTCTTTGTCTTTGTCTGGATATCTAAATGGCATCCAGTGCTCTTCATCTGAATATCTATTCTCCATTCCTAGTAGACGACTGTGGTTCCAGTTGTCCTGGTATAGATTGAGATGTGTTGTCTCAAAATCAGGACTTTCTATAATATCGAGCCAAGCTTTGGAGACGAATCTGAATCTCAGCAACGACTTCACAGGAAGCCGGGCGAGTAAATTGAAGAACAGTATCTCAGGTGGCAAGTAGACAAAGGCATCATGCTGATGCGGCTTCAGTCTCTTCTGCATCGCGATGGTGGTGGTCGTTCCAACTAAATGAACTCTTACACAATCCTGCCGCAATTAAAAAAGTAGCAGTATGAACATATGATGCATGGAATACATGCAATAATTCCAGTATAAATTTGCAGAAAAAAATAGCAATCTTTATCATGGAAAAATTAGATTTAACAAATAATCTCTGCGCTTATCATATTTGAACATATCTCTCCATATAGATCTTTTTTTGTGGTCAAATCTCCATAAATATCTCTAATACTATATATAAACAAATAATATCTTTTGAAAATTGTCTTCTACACAACATGAAGCATCACAAAGCGCGGATAGAAATACTAAAGCTCTCGACTTTAATCTAGAACACCTTGATATCACAAGTTAAACAAAGAATCAACGTTCTCTAAAAGTTAAATCAATCTTATCGATGACAAAGAAATTAAATAAAGAAAGATAAAACAAGAAAAGATAAAAATATCCAAACAATTGAGAGATAATCTGATCTGAGATCCAATAATTAGCAAACTAAAGATAAGAAACATCTTCGTCAGCCTCTGTAATAACAAGGAATGATACGTATTTGATGTATACTGTATAGTCATACCCTTTGAAATTAAATAATTAGGTCCCTGAATGCATGCAATCGGCTCAGCACAAGTAATTGCAAGACTAGGTGAAATTTTGATACTAATTGTTCAAAGATAAAAACCAATAATAGTAATTGATTCTTTCAAAATTCAATCCCGTCTATCAGGATTTGATCCAGTATTTACCCAAGGTGATAATTTTCTGTCACATCTAGTATACTTTTGATTAGTCATTTTGCTTGTATAGATATTTCACATTTATTCTCCATATTCACCCTTAGTCCACACCAAAAATCACATCATCCTAATTTCCTCCATGAAATCGGACAGGATAGAGAGCGGGACATCTACCTTTGAGACAATTTTTTTGATGATGCTTAGTTGTAGATGGGTAGATTTGAGTTGGACAACAGAGACTGCAAGAAAACCTATTCACTTGCAATGACCATGACACACATAAACATTGATATGAACCTTAAACCCTTTGCACTAGACTTTAAACCTTGATCCCTCTATGGAATCATTAAATTTGGAGCAGCCATGCTGTTGGCAATGGAACACAATATTGTTTCCAATTCCACATTTTTCATTTTAAAAGAGTAAAAGTAGAGAGTACCAAGACGGACTATTTATTCTTATTTCTTGCAGAACCTCGAACAACATTGCTAACACGGATATTACTGTAAGTCTGTAACTAAATTGGTCATTGTAAACAATCACAATAAACTCGAAAAGAAACCTTCTACGCCGTAACTCCCTTCAGTCACCCACAGGAGCCTGATTGTACCTAAAAGTCCTGATTTTACAGTGTAAGTCTCATCTTTATTTTCCCCTGCTATTTCCCTCAGCATTAACTCTGAAGTACGAAATGTCAATAAATCCTTGAGCTTATAGAAAAAGAGAAATTTCGAACCTTGAGTAAATTTCACTGCATCATGAAGAAGTAAAAAAGGGAAGATCAAGAATAGTAAAGGGGGGAAAACCTACCAGTTCGGCGATGGCTCATCTTCCCGCCTGCTGGTATGACTAGGGGATCGATCAAACAGTCGTAAAGGGAACGACCTCCTGGACTGAGTTCCCTCTTCTGCTCAAACATAAGCTTCCCAGGCTAGACGGATTCTGTGTTCTAACTAGGTTTCCACCTCAATACGCCATTCCATGAGCAATGCAAGTCAAATTAAGCATAACTCCACGGTTTCCCCACGTTGAAGATTCCAGCTTTCAACTGAATGTAAGGTTCAAACATCAGCCTTTCAACTGGGAACAACTGAATCGTGATATACTCCATCAGCTTCCAGCCTTCCATGATTGAAGGAATGAGCATTGCGAACAGCTTGTATTCGACTCAATTGCAGAAAGCAGCACCTCGACCTGCCTAATCAGAAAAAACGAAAGCTTCTCCTGCAGAGAAGACATGATAAATTGAAAATTAAAACAAGTGAATTTTCCCGGAGAAAGTTCAGATAATATATTAGGCGAAAAACCGAAGCCTTGATACACAAGATTCGTCGCGATCATTCAGCAATGACTGAAATTAGAGCTAATAGTCGATGAGAACTAATAGTCGATGAAATAAGAGCTCACTCTCGATCAGTAAAAGTTACAAGTAAAGCCTTATAGTATGAAAATTAGACCAAAACAACTACTCATAATCCCTAATATCAGTCCAATGCGGCACTAATGAATCCGTAAAAGAGTACAAAACGCATCGATACGGCGCGCATCAACAACGACGACTCAATCACAGCAATCAAAACAAAGCACACACTGCATCATCTCATTTGCACACATCAAATAATAAATAAAAAAAAACAGCCAGTGGTGTGATCGAATTCGAAATGAAGAATCAAAGAGAGAAGACGATACTTTGAGGGCTGAATCGATCGATTCGTGTATCAGTGATCGAGGATGATGTGAGGCGCGCTGTGAGGTTGAATTGGATCAAGTGATGAGCTAGGGTTTCCTCATGATAATCGAAGAACATGAAAGTCATTGAGAATTGTTAGCCACATTCTATTTTTATTTTTATTTTTGACGGCGGAGTTTAGTTGATGCTGAGTAGGCATCGTGGATTGATTTGATTTTTGTTTTTTATGTTAGAAAATTATTAGAAGGTGAAAAATTTTATTTATTTTAAAATGGTAAAAAAAATATTTTCATTAATATGACACGGAGGAATACTTGTGAGTGTCACAATAATGTAATGACGGTCGATGTTGTGGATTTATTCTGATTTTATTTTGACATCAATTTTATATAATAAAATAATATTTTTTTAATTTGATATTAAATTATAAAAATATTATCGCTTTCAACTCATGGTTGAATTTGTTCTAAAATTTTCCTATATAAATAATATTTTTCAATAATTCAGTTTTTTTTCATATTTATATAAAAATCCAAAATCATCACATTTACAATAAATATTTCAACAGTAAATTTTCTTTAATATTAGACAACGTTCAAAACATATTCCATCATTAAGAATTAACATCCAATCCACGTTTAAAACAGCATTAATATTTCAAATTTCAGATAAATAATAAAACCTTAACATGGGGAAATGACACAACATCATTACAACAACACTCAACGTTAGAAAGTATCAAAATTTGAATCATTTCAAATCTGTAACGTTCAAGTCTGCAACGGTCAAATGTGCGACGGTCCAGTTTGTTAACCTCTAAATATCACAACGTCTCTCTCTTTCAATCTCCATCTTTCTCATTCCCCCAAGTCATCCCTCTCTCCTCTCACCCAAACCCTAACCCATGGCGTCGAATCCACACCGTTCATCATCTTCATCATGCGGTGGATTGGAGCAATCGATCGATGTCGATTTGGAACCCCTAGCCGAAACCCCCGAAGTTCTCGTTCTCTCCAATTCGAGGAATCCGTGGAGAAATCTTCGTCATCGTTGGATCGGAGTCATTTTACAAGGCGATTTTGAGTTCCTGTTCGAGATTTTGAGGCCGCTTCGAGTTGAAATCGGTCACCGCGGTCGTGATTGGGGTTGGCCCCGGGATTGCAACCGAGGTCAAGTTTTCCATTTGTGCATTTTTTTAGTTGAATTCGTCTTTCTATGAGTCACTGTGATTGATTTTTCGGGAGATGCGAAGTTTTGGGGATTTTTGTGAGTGCGACGGTTCTGTGAGTTGTTCGTGTTGGTGGCGTGTCTTCTTGTTTGCTGTTTGTTGTTTGCTGATTGTTTTGTTGTTTGTTGTTTGCTGTTTGCTGATTGTTTTGTTGTTTGTTGTTTGCTGTTTGCTGTCTGTTGTTTGCTGATTGTTTTGTTGTTTGTTCTTTCCTGTTTGCTGATTGCTGATTGCTGTTGTTCATTTATGTCTATTTCTCTGAATTCGTTGATGAGATAGCATGTGATAAGATAAAATCTATGTGAGATTTTGTATCCGATGACCACTGTGCTGATACCGTCTATCCGATAAAATCAATGAATTGGTTTATACTCATGAATTGGCGTGTCTTCTTGTTTGCTGTTTGCTGTTTGTTGTTTGCTGTTTGTTGATTGTTTTGTTGTTTGTTGTTTGCTGTTTGCTGTTTGCTGTCTGTTGTTTGCTGATTGTTTTGTTGTTTGTTGTTTGCTGTTTGCTGTCTGTTGTTTGCTGATTGTTTTGTTGTTTGTTGTTTCCTGTTTCCTGTTTCCTGTTTCCTGTTTCCTGATTGCTGATTGCTGTTGTTCATTTATGTCTATTTCTCTGAATTCGTTGATGAGATAGCGTGTAATAAGATAAAATCTATGTGTGAGATTTTGTATCCGATGACCACTGTGCTGATACCGTGTATCCGATAAAATCAATGAATTGGTTTATACTCATGAATTGTGACCAGAGAAATCAGAAATTCATACTGCTCATGAAATGTTTTGAGTTGTTGCTCATGATCGAAACAAATTTTATTCTGCGCTGGCTTTATCGTGAAGGTGAAAGCTAGAACAATATGCAACTAAGCCCGCTGTGTTTCTACATGAAGATTGTTCCGACAACTAGCCCTCTGTCCCGCGACTTCAGCAACTGTGGTAGGGATGCATTATTCAGCATCGTGTACAGGGCAGCAAACAAGGTGCATCCTCATCTCTGTGTCTCTCTCTCTTGGTAAATATTTGGCGAGATGGGCCTAAGTTTGTTCTTCATTCTAGTTAGATTGCTAATATGCTGTGTACTGCGATTTGAGAAGTATGATGATGAAACAAGAAAGTCTACATTACATGGTTTTATTATATTTGCTTCAGTTAGGAGCTATCTGTCTTGCCTTGAGACGTAGAACCATGAGTTTTGCCTTGAGACGTAGGAAATCAGTAATTAGTTTTGCTATTGCCATGGATTTCTGGGACTATTTACCTGATTTAATGCATGCAAATGATCACTGGCCTGAAATACGACAACTTGATCTTGACAATCTGAATCTGTTTTCCTTCATTAAAAAAAAATCTGAATCTGTTTTCATGTGTTAATTCTCTGAATATGTCCACTGAAGCTATTTTTGCTATTGAAATTGAATTTGTCTCATGTGTTAATAGACAATCACTTCTTATGCCTTGAAATTGAATTTGTTATCATGTGTTCACTAAATATGTTTGCTTGTGCTTTTGGCATTTCATGTTTTTCCATGCCTTGTTGTCGTTCTATGCTTTCATGCATTAGTGTCCACGTAAACAACCATTCCTATGTCCTCAACGTACTCTCAAGGTGGCACAGCTTCGTGTTTTCTGGCATATCTCGTATGCTCTGGACATTTTCTTCATATCCTAATAAATCATGTGTTAGGAAATTCGAACTGCTCGTTCTTGTTTTTTGATTTTATTCATGTGTGAAAGTTATGCTATGCATGCTATAGATGACTTCTGAAGGTTCATGCTTAGAACAGTAAGCTTCACATGCATCCTAAATATGTTTGCTTGTGCTTTTGGCATTTCATGTTTTTCCATGCCTTGTTGTCGTTCTATGCTTTCATGCATTAGTGTCCACGTAAACAACCATTCCTATGTCCTCAACGTACTCTCAAGGTGGCACAGCTTCGTGTTTTCTGGCATATCTCGTATGCTCTGGACATTTTCTTCATATCCTAATAAATCATGTGTTAGGAAATTCGAACTGCTCGTTCTTGTTTTTTGATTTTATTCATGTGTGAAAGTTATGCTATGCATGCTATAGATGACTTCTGAAGGTTCATGCCTAGAACAGTAAGCTTCACATGCATCCTAAGAAATTAGGATAATTTTGACGAACTTCAAGCCCTTGGTAATCTTCTCAGAAGATTATCCATGCTCTTTAGCTCGTAACTGGCATCATCATCTCTTTGAAATTTGAGAACGTAGTAAGACAAAACAATTGTGAATGTTTCATTTTCATAGCACGATTATCACAATTCATTCACAGAACGCATCTTAAGTCCAGTCTATCTCTTTAAGCCCATAAATCATGGGGCACCTCGCTTGAGCATTCACACATATTCCTGTTGTTAGGTCAATTCTTAAACTTCTTAAGTCTGTATTACGACTCCTTTAGGTCCTAAATCATGGCATAATACTCCTTGATTATACTTACAAACTCCTGAAATAACGAGGCACCTGCTGCCCTGCATAACTCCTTAAGTAGTATACTTACAAACTCCTAAAATAATGAGGCACCTCTCGTGTCATTTACACACAACCCCGTCATGTCCATTCTAACCACATCTTCTCTCCCAACAGTCATCTCCTCATTCCACCTTGAACTCTGACAAAACTTTGGGTACAGAGACAACAAACACAAAAAATCTTCCCAATGATGCATTTTTTTTTTCCCATTCAAATTTGAAGGAATTGGAAAGGAAGCTCGCCTGTTCCAATTGGTTTGTGAGGGACTCAAAAAGTCAATCTCTCCACTTCACTGCATGATCTCATTTTTCATTGTTTCTCTTGTCTCCATCAAGATTCCATTGCACACATTAATTTTTTAGAGTCTTTCATATTTTTGAGCTCCTTTATTTATTCGTTTTTCGCATCATCCGTACGGAGTTTGGAATGTGCTTGTTATCATTACATCACATACGCTCTAATGATCCCATCAAATTTCTAGCCACGTCTCCAATCAACGGTCATCTCTCCGGATTTTCCTTTGATCAACCGAATAGGCCGCAAATCCGGAGGAGTTTTTAAACCAGTTTTTGCTGACGGGCTCACCGCCTCAAAGTAGCTCGACACTCGGTGGGTTTTGATCCCCTGACCTCTCCCCTCATTTGGAGGAGTTGGCTGAGCCGCTTACCATGTAGGGTGGGTGACCCTCCATTATCTCCTCATTCTTAAACCCTAATAAACCCCAAAATTTCAAATTCTCACAAAATCTTCCATTCAACGGTCAGATTCCACCTTCAATTCCCCATTCAAACCAGTTCTACTAACTAATAAATTACTTAACACAAGATAAAAGGTTATTAGTAGAAAGCAGCAATAGAGGAGGATATAAAGAGAAAAAAGTTGAGGAAATGACTTATTTTTTACTTGATTTTGACTAGTCTAAGAACTGATGACCATTGTTGAATAAGTTAGCCTAAAGATGTAATAACACACTAGTCTAACTTTGACTAGTCGAACTAATGACCATAATTGTGGTATCCCATTAAAACATTAATCTTATGATTCCAAAAAGTTTTTGCCGAAGTGAAATAACTGATGAGACCTATACTTGAAGCAATAATAGTCTCAATCTAGTTATGAAGCTTGGTATCTTCTGTTGAGTAATCGGATCGTCGGAATCAAAATATATCGAAAATTGTAACTTCTAATAAGAGTAGAATATCACAAGTCTGTGCACTTATAAAAACCACCACACTTTAATTGTGTTTTAACACTCACAAATTACATCACACTTTATTTGATAATACTCTACAAATACACACTTAACTCTTAAGTGTATTGCATTTATTCTTGCGCTTAGAATCTCTCTTAATTTCTTTGTGGTAATGAACAAGGATGATAAGTATCCCTTATACTTTACACAACCATAATTCTTTATCTCCTTAGCTAACTTTCCATAATCAACCTAGGAAACTACTAACTTTCCATAATCAACCTAGGAAACTACTAACATTCAAGCTAGTTTTGTTGCTCTAAGTCTTTTAGTTGCAACTAATAATCTAGCTTGAAACTCTTCTCCTGTCCTTTTGGTAACCCTTCTGCAAAAGGACAGGAGAAGAGTTT
>JAOVYX010021588.1:0-15603 GCA_035668315.1 Drosera spatulata
CACCCCACCCCAATGGTGGGGTTCAACGCCATACCTACATGTTATCTTCAGAAATCAAATTTCTCTATGTATAAGACCGTTGACCTGTTGTTGTCAGTATGTATCTTTTCAAGTTGAAAACGTTTCTGATTTAGTAAATCCTGTATACAATGATATCTCACATCAATGTATTTCGACGTAGAAAGAAAGATCGGATTTTTGACAAGGGGAATAACACTCTGATTATCATAATAAAATTTATAACTATCCTGTTGTAATTCTAACTCAAGAAAAAAGTTCTTCATCCAAAACATTTCCTTACTAGCTTCAATGGCTGCGATATACTCTGTCTCTATAGTAAGCAAAGCAATGCACTTCTGTAATTTTGACTGTCATGATATTGCGCCCCCTACGAAAATTGTCATATAACCCGAGATAGACTTCCAAGAATCTGCATCTTCAGACATATCTGCATCTATATAACCATACAATACATGTTTTTCTTGAACGTAACATAAAATAAACATACCTATAAGATATCTCAGAATCCCTTTAACAACTCCCCAATGCTCTTTCCTTGGATTACAAAAAAATCTGGTCTAGTACATTTACCATTGCATACGTCAAACTATAAATAGTTGAAACAAACGTAATATTTTGCATCCCCTGCTTCTCTGTCTCATTTGAGGGACACTGTTTCGTTGTTAATAGGTGAAGCATACGGAATATTCTGCATCTCCTGCTGCTCTGTCTCACTTGAGGGGCACCTAAAGTAATCTGCAAATGGAGCGTTAGTTGATTTAGACTTGTTTATGTTGAATCTGTCTAACACCTTCTCGATGTATTGTTTCTGCACTAGCCACAGCCTCTTGTTCATTCTATCACTGAGATCTGCATTCCAAAAATCTGACTAGCGAAACCCAAATCCTTCATCACAAAGGATTTGCTAAGAGCTTTGTTCAAAACAATGATCTTCTTAGTATCCTATCCGACAATCAACATATCATCAAAATGGAGCAGTAGTAGGATAATGAAGTTACCATCGACAAACTTCTGAATAAAGATGCAAAAATCAGATGACGTCTTTTTGTATCCATTATCCACCATAAAGGACTCATACTTATGGTACCACTGTCGAGACGTCTGTTTCAAACTATATAAGCTCTTCTTCAACCTGCACATGAGGTTCTCCTTTCCTTTAACTTGAAAACATTTAGGCTGCTCTATGTAAATCTCCTCCTCTAAGTCACCGTGTAGGAAAATTATCTTCACATCAAGTTGCTTATCTCAAGGTCCATGCTGACCGCCAATCCTAACACAATTTTGATAGAAAGCATCTTAACAATTGGGAAGGAAATTTCATCAAAGTTAATACATTTTTGTTGATTGAACCCTTTCACAACCAACCGAGCCTTGTAACATGGTTGTGAACTTTTGCCTTCAAACTTCAAGCGGTAGACCCATCTACTCTTTAGCATGCGCTTGTCCTTAGATAATTTCACCAGCTCGAATGTATGATACTCATGCAAGGATTACATCTCTTCTTATATGCCTAATGAACAACGGTAACTATGTGGATCTAACATAGCCTCCCAGTAGCTATCTGATTCTCCCCCATCATTCATCATCACATAATCTATATCAGGATATCTGGTGGATGGTTTGCGTTCTCTCATAGAGTGTCGCATACATTGTTGTGCGGGTGGTTGGTTGTATAAGAACTGGTTCTTCTTCTGGCTCTAATGGTTCTGAACCATCAACATCAACACCGACTTCTTCATCACCGAGATAATCATGCACATCTCCTCCTCGGTCTTCCTGAGCTGGAGGAGGAAGTGGATCCGACATCTTCTGGGGGTATAGACTTCCCTAATTTCTTGATGTCCTCAATGGTTTAATCTTCAAAGAAATAACACCTCTGTTTTGAATGAACTTCTTGGCTATTGGATCCCATAACTTGAAACCAAATTCTTCACTAGGATAGCCAAGAAATATTTACTGATTTGTCTTACCATCAAGCTTAGAGCATTTATCCTTGCTGATAGGACACGTCTCTTTCTCTCTAAGCCCTTTCTAAAATATCACCATTCTGAGGACTGAAAGGAGAATGGTTGATCAAGTAAGCAGTTGTCAGTAGCGCCTCCCCACAAAACGCCTTAGAGAGCTTCGCATGAGAGAGCATAGAGCGAAACTTCTCTGAGATTGTTCTGTTAATTCTCTCTACAACTTCATTTTGCTGAGATGTCTTGGGAAATCGTCTTCTCAAGTCTGATGCTGTGCTTGTTGTAGTATTCCTCGAACGGACATCTATACTCACCACCATTGTCTGCTCTGACATAGCTGAGCTTCCTTCCAGTTTGTCCTTCCACTCTGGCATGGAACTCCTTGAACATGTCGAGTATCTGATCTTTAGTTTTCAAAACACAGACCCAAATTTTTCTAGAATGGTCATCTATAAAGCTAACAAAATAGTATGTATCACCTAAAGTTCTCTCTGTCATAGAGCAGACATTTGTATGCACAAGATCGAGCATATTCCTTTTTATATGTGGAGGGGAAAAAGGAAATGATGCCTTGTGTTGTTTTCCAGTTATGTAGTCAAAACCCGATTTTAGAGGAATATCTTTCACGTACAATAGGAGTTGCTTACGTGCAAGAATCTGCAAGTTCTTCTCATTGATGTGACCGAGCCTCTTATGCCTGAGCTGGATCAAGGAGGATCTCTCAATGGCATTTGCATCTCCTTTGATCTGTCTTGCTTGCATCGAATATAACATTCTTTACTTCGTTTCTTTAGCAACAAGCAAAGAACCTAGAGAGCTTCATCTTCCAACCACGGAAATAGAAAGTGTAACCTTCATCATCAAGCATCCCAACTGCAATCAGCTTCAGTCGAATGTCGGGCGCATGTCTGACATCCTTCAATTGTAACCTGAAGCCTGTATTGGTTTGCAACCAAATATCTTCAACGCCCACAATTCTAAATGTTTCATTATTTTTCATTCACATAAGGCCATAATCACAATTTATGTTAAATGAGAAGAAATCAATGTGCGAAGTAAGATGAAATAAGACATCAGAATCTACTATCCAATTCGAATCTGAACAAGTGAAGGTCATGAAATCGCTATCCATGAAGGGTACAATTTATCCATGATTGCAACAAATGTGGTGCTTGATCAATGTTCTGCTCTCCTTTAACGACTTTGCCTTGAGCCATGTCGCTTTTGAATTTCTTGCACTCATTCTTCTTGTGGTCTGGCATGCCACAATAATAGCAAATACAGCCTTCCAAGTTTGGCACTGCGATCTTCCCTCGGACTTTAGCTCCATACCTGTCAACTGGTTGGCAACACCCTGAAAATCATTCAGGTGTTCTATTACACTGCGATCGTCTCTGAACTGCAACTTTATTAACTTCTGCATCATGTAAGCTTTGTTCATCGTAGTCTTCCTTTGGTACATTGCCTAAAGTTTTTCCCATAGGGTAAAAGCATCAACATCGTTCGCCACGTGTTGGAAGACACTCTGGTCGAAGTGTTATCTGATCACACCAACAGCTTCGTGCTGTAATACCGCCCAAGTTTTCTCCTCTTTGATAGCGGGTTTTGTCTTGGTTACGATCGACTCGTACAAATTCTTAGAGTAAAGCATATCCTCCATTCTAGGCATCCACATCGAGTAGTTTGATAAGGTCAGTAGGATCATGTCACCAACATTAGCTCCGTCTTCTATTTTAATTAGCACAATAGTCAGACTGCCCTCCGGCTAAATTAACCAGAGCTTTGATATCAATATGTTGGGAAAAGTCAATATAAAATGCAGCGGAAATCGTCTAGCAATTTTGTCCTCTTTCTGTTTCTGTTTCATTTTTATTTTTATTTTTTTGTCGTCGTTTTGTTTCTTTTGTTTAGTTAGTACATATATAATATATACAAACATGAGGGACCACAAGCATCAACACAAGAGTGAGAGCTTCTTCAGCATCCTTTACCCCTGAAAGCACTGGCTAGTTTCACTAAAGCCTATTTCTTTTCAATCAACCAAGAGAGTGAACCAAGCTTAAGATCACAGCAAAAGTTATGCACTTAAAAAATATAACATACTACAATACAAAAATTAGTTATGATATCTTCATTGTAGTTCATGTAACCTAAAAAGCTTGGTGGTTCGATTTCTATGCTTTGCCAAAGA
Source organism: Drosera spatulata (assembly GCA_035668315.1). NCBI lineage: Eukaryota > Viridiplantae > Streptophyta > Magnoliopsida > Caryophyllales > Droseraceae > Drosera > Drosera spatulata. The sequence goes on from JAOVYX010021588.1 coordinate 4,174, forward strand.
CATGAAAAGTAACCTAAACATTTGCATCTACCTTTATCCGATAGACAACAATGCAACAACTGTGATACTCTTGTCTAGGACATGGTCTGAGAGGATGAGATGTATGAAATATTACCCCGTTGTGAACCAAAGAGAAAGAAAAGCTGGATCCTAAATCTGATAGCCTACAATAACATCTACAATTCTCTAGAATCAAAAGAAATCGATCACGAGAAAGGAAGTTTGCCACTTGTTTCTAATAATTTCTGTAGACCCACAGAATTAAAATTTACAAATTGGCATGTCTATATTGATCTTTTGCACCTAGCTTTGCACGAAGAACATGACACTGAGTAAATTCACAGCCTTTGAGGTGTCGCACAATATCTATACCGATCAAAGCTTGAATCATCATGAATGCCCGGTCAAATAAAAAAAATACAATCCTTTTCGGACGGAAGGAGTACAATACAACAAAAGGATACAACTTTAAGCGGAAAAGGCGCCTAAAGTGAAAAGCTATGGGAGTTGCTTTTATTTCATAATAGTGAAAAGGTTAGGGCCTATTTGATATCGTTTTATTTTCTATTTTCAGTTTTCATTTAATTAGTCGAGAAATTGAGAGTTCATTGTTTTTCAGTTTTCAAATGGATGGAACGAAAACAGAAAATAAAAGAAAAAATGATTTTCATTTTATGCTTTTTTTGTCATCAGAGGACTGTATGCAAGGTCTCTTTTAGGGAAAAAAAAAACAATTTTGTTGAATGAAGTATTTTTTGTTTTGGTTACTGATTTCGACTTTCAATGTTTAGAGCAACCATATCAAATAACCCCTTAGATTTGCTTGTTTGTTAATACATGTTGGTCGTACGAAATATTGAGTATACAACATATAAAAACGCTACTAATAAACCTTCAATGAGAAAAACACAACATAAGACGATCATTTCTCGATAAGTCCAATTCCAGATAAAAAGCCATCAGCCATAACACTAGCCATCTTAAATTCAAACTAGTAAACCCTCACCGTGGATACGCATTCGTGGTGGTCAACGATGGTAGTGGTCGGCCGCGGAGGAGTGGTGGTGGTGGTGGTGGTGGTGGAGGGAAAAGAAGAGGACGAGGATGACGAGGGAGATTTGGGGGTTATTGGTGATATATGCGGTGGTTGTTTTGGATTTGTATGTTTTTGGAATTAAGATTCCGTGTGTATTTTTTTGGGATTTTTTTCAAGTTTTTGTATTTTTAGGTAATTTTTCTTACTTTTTATACAACTAAATCAAAAATAAAAAATATTAAAAATAAAAAATAATTTCAATAATTAACGACGGAATCCGTCGCGAAGTTTTGTAAAAAAAAAATAATTAGTGTAATTTTTTTATATTGTTTGTAACAGATTCCGTGACAAAAAGAAAATTTAAAAATAAAAAAATTACAAATTACCAACGGAATCCGACAAGTATTGTTAACAAAAAAAAAACTTTGAATAAAATTCTTAAAAAATATTTTAATGAATACCATCACTAAACTGAAATTTAGAAGGAAAAAAATATGTTGAGGACGGAATCCGTCACTAAGAATTAAATTATTGAATAAAAAGAAATAATAGCGACAAAATCCGTTGCTTTTATCAACTTTTTTTAAAAAAATAATTGAAAATTCGAAAAAACTGATCAAATACATATACATGTTTTAGTTTCATTACAACCCATAAAAAACACAAAGTTAGGATTCAACATCTTAAAATCCACAAAGGATCCAAAACCATCAATAGCCAGCTAAACTAATATCTCGCTACTCCAGAGGACAGAAATTATCATCTTGTGGTCGTTAAAACGGAGGAAAATCGCTCCCTACTTCGGGCTGGCACATCAACGAAGAATCCATGCCAACTTTCCTCATAAGGAAAGCCATCTGCTGTTGTAGGAAGTCATGCTCATTCTCTTGCCTGACGAATTTCTCCTCGAGGTTGCTGCACGTTTGATGGAGCGTCACGACCTCATCCTGCAGCTGATGGTAATCCTCGGGTATCGTACAAGGGCATCTCAAGCAACCGGGAATACGACCAACGTCATGTAGAACAGCTATTTTGACAAACTCTCTGACCCCATCAACAAACCAATCATTCAAGTACTGACCAATTAGTTGTTCATAAATCCAAGATCGATACCACTCCATATTAATCAGATTTCTACATTGAAACAAATATGATACAAGTTAAATCATGAACCCGACTATAAGCTGGTCAGTTGAAAAAATAACCACTCAAATCATGCATTCCTTGTTATTTTATTCCCAAATTAACGGACAAAAAGCCTGTCTTGGTTACTAATCTTTTTTGTCCTCCTTTGGTTCCGATCCATGTTATGAACTAGCTAATGGAAAGCAATTTCAGCTATCGAAAACTACCTACAAATAGTGTTTAAAGCAGAACAACACCCTAATTGTTTATAGTGTACAAAGCTACTCTATTTACCATATTGGTTAACTGAACAATTAGGAGACCAATGTTCACACATTGATTCTCAATTAAATTTTCAAAGCTTCATCATTGAAGTTCAATTTCCTTCCATTGAAAACAACATTTGGGATGCTCATAAAATAAGGATAAAAAAATTATTCACAAGTTACCACTTCGAACATGAGAAATGGAAGTAAACAAAAGCAACAGCTAAAGTTCTTTCGACAAGTTAGTTTCTTATTAAAGAGCTGATTTCTAAAGTGAAACAAAAATTATTTTACATCCATTAAATTGTATAAAATTTGATTCTATTTACATTATGAATATATATTACAATTGAATTGTTACCCAGACCCTGTCGATGACGGTATTAACTGGGTTTGTTGTTGCTGTATTACAATTGAATTGTTAATACTAAATATTGAGGTTAAACAGATTATACAATACTAAAGTCATTTCCAATACTAAATATTCTTGCCCGAAACTTATTAATGGTCATTCACAAAGAGATTTTAGTCACACATATCTTAGCTCAAGCTCTCCTATATTTTCACATCTAGGAAATGAATTCACATCTCATGGTCGTAAGCTTTTCTATATTTTCACATCTTCACAGAGAATTGTTAATTATTAAACCTACATAGGTTGGGGATTTTTATTCCGTCCCTAACCGGTCCCAAGTCCGGATAAAATGGTGAGGGTTATGTGTTAGGTAGCCGACAGCCAACACGTAAAAAGTCCCGTTGGATCTCTCAACATGAATATGACGACTTGTGGCGCCGTCGTATTCATGTAGCCGACCTCACTTGATAGGATGAAAGCTTGATTTGTTGTTGTTGTTGCTTCACAGAGAATTATTAGTTAAAAACGAAAAGAAGCAAAAAAGGCTATCAAGTAAATACGACTCCTACAAGAATAGCCTGTACTTTCCTCTCTACTGGACTATACAATTTTCACATCTTCACATTTTCGCATCCCACAATCCATCATGGGATCCATCTTCCAACTTCTACACATGTGTTCCGATCTGAGTACTACGTGCTTGTATATTGGATTAATAGATCGTATATACATATATAGAGGTAGATGTAAAATATATACTCACACAATTGAGAGGGGATGGGGTTCCTCGGCGGTGGTGGTGGATGTCAGAGCCGGGTTCGTCGAGGTTGTTGGTGGATGACGGGGTCGCGGTGGTGGCGGGCGGTGGCACGCGCGGAGAGGAGTGGTGGAGTGGCGGTGGTTTACAACGGGGATGGGGGAGAGGAGAATGGAGTATCGGGCAGCGGCCTGCGAAATAAGAACTGGGAGAAAGCGGTCTGCGAATTTAGGTCAAATTCAATCAAACTTGCGGACCGAATCTGTGCCGACGGTAATTTTAGTACTAGTACAAAAAAAATTCAAAACAAGACATTCGTGATGGATCTATGTCAAAATTAAATTTGTTAAAATTATTAATATTTTACTGAATTTTGAATTAAATTAACGATAGAGTTGGTCATAAAATCATTTTTTCTTTTTATTTTAGTGACAGAATCCGTTGTCATCCGGGATATATTTTTTTTGATTGTTTTATATCTTAAAAATGTACATTCTTCAATATATATAACATTAAATTTCTTAATCTTACAGTTTTTGAGAATTAATTAAAAAGAAACTTTTATTTTCATATTAATGTGTTATGTTTCGTAACATTACACATTAAAGTAGTAGGGGTAATAATCATCCGATATAACAAAAATTAATACAATATAACAAATATTAATAAAATATAACAAAACTATTAAAATTTGATAAATTTTTTTATTTTGATGATTTTCAAAGTTCTGTATATATAATGCACGTAAAAGCTTGATATTGATCTCAAAGGGCTAGGGTTTGTTAGGGTTTAGGTTTTCGAGGGTTATAGATTTGCGACGAATCCGTCACTAACACGAAAAATATAAATTTTGTGACGAATTCCTATATTTAATCTATTACATACCAATTTTGTGACGATATCTAGTGCTAATCATTGAAAAACTCTAGTCAGAGTTTTGAGATATCTAAGATTCACTATGAATCTTGGATTAAAATTTACAAGATATCCAGCAGTATTCGAAGGATACAGTGATGCAAACTGGATATCAGATATAAAGGACACTAAGTCTACCAGTGGTTATGCGTTTACCATTGACGGAGCAGCAGTGTCGTGGAAATCCTCAAAGCAAACTTGCATTGCTCGCTCCACTGTGGAATCTAAATTCATAGCTCTAGATCAAGCAACAGCAGAAGGAGAGTGGTTTCATAGTTTCCTAGAGGATATTCCAGTTTGGGAGAAATCTGCACCAGTAATTATGATTCATTGTGATAATCAGTCGGCAATTGCTAAGACACAGAAAGTTGTATAGTTGGTTTCTTTGATAAGCTGTGTATTAAGGAAGATGTTTTTTTGGTTTAATTTCTCATTAAGTGTACTCATTATATTACATATGCATCAATTGTTACCCATTGTTTAAGTCCCCGCAGTCATAAATGTTGGCCCTATTTGTTTATTTTCTCTTTCATCTTTGGAATGTATTTATTTTATAATTAATCTATTATACATATGCTTCTATGTTTACTTCAAGTTTTTATTTTTAGTCTTAAGTTTATTTCACTCTTTGATTCTTAGACGTATGTTTACATAAAAAATTTATTATTTGAAAACCTATAACTACTTCAATATTTTTGAAATTTTTTCTCGAAACAAATAGTCGAAAGCAATAAATAGAGTTTATTTTATTAAGAAAACGATATAATTTTTAAACCCGTTTACTATTAATTTCTAATATCAATTTTGACCCCTCTGACTTACAATCCTGGATCCACCATTGCCTATTCCTACCATAAACTTGCAGTACGTGACGAGCACTGAGAGATTTATGCAGACGTGGGGGACGAAGATGTATTTTCTATGTTTCAGTGGGAATCCGGGGACTAGATTGAGGTTTTCTAGTGCACTCATCAGTATTGCCATCAGGAAGAACTGGCGCTTTCTAGCTATTCGCCTCTGACCTGCGAAGAAACCAGTTATATGAAGTTAGAGGCCATTCCATGAGGCGTCATCATCTGGTATAGCTGGAGTTGATGCTGAGTGATGAGTGTGAAAAACACTCATATTTTCTTAAGTTAATTGTTTTATTTTAGGTATATTTTGTGTCGTTACTTTGTGTCTTGTGTTTAGTTTAGTTTTTGGAACGTTGATACTGCTGTTTTTTTTTTTTTTTTTCATTTTTGTCACAATTTGATAGAAAGAAGATGTTTTGCACGAGTTATGAAAAACGATCAAAGTGTGAAGATAACCACAAAGAATGTTTAGCATGACTTAAGAGATAATAACTGACGTATTGTCTTGTCTACATAATAGTGATACCAAATAAAATCTGAAAGTACTACATGATGAGAATTAGAACCAAAAACCTGCAAATATGTCATAATCATAACATTGTCTTGTGACTATTACAAGATAAGAAGATCCTAACCCTGAAGAGATCCATCGAGTAGAATTTTAACCCATTCTGCTCGAAACTCATCAGGAAGGTTGAAAAAACAATCAACTAACTTCGGCTCCATACCCATTAGTGATGTGACACGCAATGCACCTTTTAGCGGTAAGTTAAGATGAGCAATAGCTGAATGCAATTTCATCCTTGTATCTGTTTTGTCAACTTCATCGTTAATTCTACTCTCCATCAACTCCATTTTCTCGTTTGTTTCCTCAGAGAAGAACATAGCGATGCTTTCTTTGATTATCGAGATCAACACACTCATCATCTCATTAATTGACCTTCAAAGTACTTTATTGGATTTGATTCATCAAAGGATTCCTAACATGTGTGATCAAATGAGCTTAAAGTAAACAGGTACTCTGTCAAACACTAGGTATTAGACTGCCACAATCCGAATGGCAAAAGCTCTGGGTAGAATAGCTGTTGTTAGGTCAGATAAGTCTTCAGTGTAAGGTCTGGATAGAAGAGGTGGTCTGGCATAGACAAGTCTTGTAAGTTGTGAGGAGATCGTTTCTGAGACAGTGAAGTTGTGAGCATAAGCTCAGTTGTGATCAGATCAGTTCTCAGAGTAGTTTAAGAAGGTCTACATACTATTAGCAATACATCAGACAGGTTGAATCAGACTTCTGGAAGATATCTGCTCAGACATTTATCTACTATTAAAGACTCTGTCAAACTTAAAGAAGACACATCATATTAAAGACGTTTATGTGCTATTAAAGACTCTGTCAAACGTTTATCTGAACCACTATAAAATGTGTTCTCATTTTTACTTTTATCTTCATTGATTCAATCATTGTTAACTCACTATGATCGAAATCAAAACTCTGTTGATAAGAATCTTGATTAATCACTGTTTGATCATTGATTAGATAGGTTAGATTATACATCCCCTTGTTATCAATTTGACAAAGATTCATGATCATTGAGTTGGACAAAGATTCCTAATCGGGTATCATCTTTAGATTAGTAATTGTTTGGTTCATTCATTGTTGATAAGTTGATATATTAAACATCATCTGTTGGATTCTTGAGTCAGACTGGTTGATTGAGATCAGAGCTGTCTATCCGATCTAATTCGCACAGATTACTGGTTTTTGCTGCATAGTTAGTTTTTAGTCAAAAAAATTCTTAGAACAACCTATTCACCCCCTCTACTCTGTTCCTGATATAACCACGAACTTTCACCTGGTATCAGAGATCCTGGTTGTGATTGTTTTGTATGATACTATGCGTTTTCAATATGACTAACAATAATCTGAGTTTGAAACCTTCAATATGCAACATTGAGAAATTTGACAATTAGAAGGTTAGATTGAAGATATTCTGGACGCTGTAGACGAGGCCCTCTATGTGACAATTCTCAACGGTCCTCATGTTCCAAGGAAGGCTGAATCTGTCACTTCCACAGTCCTGGTGGATGTGCCCAAATCTGAGTGGACAGAGGATGATAAGAAGAAGGTCGTGATAGACAAGAAAGCCATAAACATACTGTTTCAGAATCTTGACGAAGATCTATTCGAGCATGTGGTCCATTGTACTTATGCTAAATAAATTTGGGATGCCTTGGTAGTGAAGAATGAAGGGACTAATGATGTTCGTAAAAACAGACTGTCTATATTGGTGCAACAATATGAACTCTTTACGCATTAGTCTAGTGAGACGTTGACTGACATCTTTGAGAGGTTCAACATACTATTAAACTCTCTCAAAACATATGGAAAAGTGTATAATAAAGAGGATTCCAATCTAAAATTTATTCGGGCACTGCTGGATAGTTGGGATTCTAGGACTACTGCTGTTAGAGAGGCAAAGAAACTATCAATAATGACTTGGCAAGATCTGTATGGTAATCTGTCGACTTATCAACTGGAGCTAGATCAGAAACACTCTTAGACTACCCTGAATGCTATAATAGCGTTGAAGGCCTCTCAAAGTCAACATGTGATCAAGAATGCTATAATAGTGACTTCCCAGCCAATATGGTGTCCACGATGCTAGGAGTACCCGACTGTTTATGGGTCACCACAAAAACCTCAAACTGCGTGGCTTTCCTCTTTAAACTAGTCTCCTGGATAGATTATTATTATTCAGATTAATTGAAATTTGAAACTAATATATATTGGACAAATATAATTGAGGTCAAAATGAATTAATAAAGTTTAAAGTTTTACCATCTTTTTCGCAACAACGATGGAGGAGGCGCTGCCCTGCGTGTGCTTCGTCTTTCCTTTGTTTCTGTTCGCAGCATTGATACGGGATCTCTCCTGAATCCTCGGGTCAGAGATAAACCACTCAATCAGAAGATAGTCAACATCCTCACTGATCCATGGCATGGCCTCGTACCAATCGTGTTCCTGCAGCATAATCTGGATCCTTGCCTTGAAGACATCATCTCGTATGCGGACATGCAACTTCTCCTCCCAAGCTAGACGTACTTGGGCATCCAAGGAAGGATCCCAAGTAAACAAAGTCTGCAAATTATAAAATGAAAAATGAAGATAAATTCATTAAATGAAAACAAAAACATACAAAATATAAATAAAATGTTCATACCGAGAAATATCCAAACATCCGATCTCGTACAGTAAAGGGGACCTCAGAGAAGTTCATCCACGGCTACTCATAGAACGCTTGGAAGGGTGACGCAGTCCCATGGGCCATATCCCAGTGATAAAACCTATAAATACATAATGACACCAGGAAATAAGCCCAGGAAAAATAGAAAAATACTATGATATACATTTGGTATACATGAAATTTGTTCTTAAATAAAAACTATACCAATGTGTATTTGGATGTAGAGGACTATCAGAATCAGGATCTGTTGATGTAGATGCACGAGATGTACGAGATCTGCGAGATCCACGAGAAGCACCGGGAGAGAGCTTTGCAGACATAGAAATGTGTGGGGATGGAGGTGTTGGCTGATCATCGCCGTGTAAACCGGCCATGATATCAATATGGTTTGCCTCTGGGAGTATGGCCCGAGAAGTGATCTGTGTGCTCCTATCAACTGAGCGATCGGCACTAGGATCAGTACCTCGATCATTACTCCTCCTTCCACGGAAGCCTGTACATCTGCCTCCACGTCTACCTCTAGATGCGTCAGAAGACATCTATAAAAAGGAATTGTACTTAGTGGAACCAAAAGTCAGAGTCAAAGTTTAAATAGTTCATTATTGGTCCAATCATTGTATTTATATTAAAATTAATTCATTTATATTAATTGCTATTAGCATACAACCGCTGGAGCCTTGGGGTTATCGGGAAATAACGAAGCACACTCACATCTGAGCGCTTCTTAGATCTCCTCTTCTCCTTGTATCGCTCCGCATTATAGATTGAGCATCGTTCTAATCCTGCAGAGTCTTTCCAGAAGAGCATACAACCGTTTGGACAATAATTTATCTTATTCATAGGAAGGTGCAACCCTTTCATCAGTGACTTGATGTCGTACATCTCATCCTTCATGATGTTATCTGGAGGGCACACGTCCTTCAACAGCTTATAGATTCCATCCACCGCTCTATGAGGGAGGTTATATTCGTATTTTAGAGTCAAAAGTCTTGAAGCAATGGCCAAAAGATACATTTTGCATCCTTCGTACAAGGGAGACTGAGAGGTATTCAACATGTCAAAATAATGCTTCGATTCGGGAGGGGGACCCTCGTCATATTCATGTCAAAACAATATTCTCTCCTGACATAAAACAACACATTCAATAATTTTACACAATCTAGTATAAACCGATAATAACACAACTATCACCACCACCATCACAATTTGGATTCAAACATAATAAGAATCTTCATTTCAAGGTCCAATTTCCTCATCCGCACCTAATCCATTACCCAAACAATTCAACCAAATTCAATCAGATCCTACAATTTTAACCCCTTCAACTCCTCAATCGAACGACAAATTATAATCAACTATAATCAACCATAATCAACCACAATCAACCATAATTAATTAACACAAAGGAAAATCAAAGCAAAATAGAATAGAATTTTGACAAATTATACTGTGCAAAGAATTTGCAATACAATTGCAAATCTCTCCTAGATTTCACATTGTCTTTTGTCTTGCCCGGAACATCCATCACCGTGTTGAACACATTATCGAACACGTTTTTCTCAATATGCATCACATGAAGATTATGACGGATAAGAAGCTTACTCCAATAGGGAAGATCCCAGAATATACTTTTCTTACTCCAACTGTGACTCCTATGAAACTCGACTGCAGCAACAGGTAAGTCATACATCAAACCCTGCGTAGTGGTAGGAGTTGATGACACCCTTTGAAGAAGCTCATCTCCATTACGAAACTCGATCGGGATGGCTAGCTCTATCTTATTCTTGAAAAACCCACTCTTATTCGATCGAAAGGGATGATCCAAAGGCAGAAATTGACGATGACAATCAAACCAAGAATGCTTGCGTCCATGCTTGAGGTGGAATGACTTCGTGTTCTCCATACAATAAGGACAAGCCAAGCGTCCAGCTGTACGCCACCCCGATAACATCCCATATGCACGAAAATCACTGATAGTTCAAAGCAAACAAGCCCTCATGTTAAAGGTTTGTCATTTATGAATGTCATATGTCGGTTTTCCAACTGACTACAACTCTTGAAGCTCCTCAATCAAAGGCTGCAAATAAACATCAAGGTTTCCCTTTGGGCTCTTAGGACCCGGTATGATCATGTTCAGAAACAAATACGGTCTCTTCATGCACATGTAGGGGGGAAGATTGTACGGAGTTAATATTACAGGCCAACAAGAGTACTCCTTTCCAGACTTTCCAAAAGGTGCAAACCCATCGGTGCAAAGTCCCAGACGAACATTGCGTGCCTCCATCACGAATGATGGAAATGTACGATCCAAGTGTCTCCAAGCCTCACTGTCGGAAGGGTGCGCCATAATGCCATCTGATATATGCGATGTAGCATGCCAAGTCATAGCCTCGCTGGTTCCACTGTTTGCGAACAATCGTTGTATTCTGAGAGTTATAGGAAAGTATCATAGCATACTCGCGACCGAACGCTTCCTTGATGCCCTTTGTCCTTGTAACGGTTAGCATTGCATGTAGAGCATCTTTCTAATCCCACAGATTCTTTCTAGAATAGCATATAATCGTTGGGGCATCAATGGATCTTATTCATCGGAAGATGCAACCCTTTCATTAGCGCCTTTATGTTATACATACCTTCCTTCATGATATTCCCAGGAGGGCACACATCCTTCAGCAATTTGCATATTCCATCCACCGGTCTATGAGGAAGGTTATATTCACATTTCAGAGTCAAAATTTGTGAAGCAACGGCAAACAGAGACAGTTTGCACCCGTCATACAGAGGAGTCTGAGAGGCATTCAATATGTCAAAATAATGTTTGGATTCCGGAGACGGACCCTCATCATATTCATGTTCGTTCACAGCCTCGGTCTCCTCATA
>JAOVYX010021589.1:0-15602 GCA_035668315.1 Drosera spatulata
GCTCACAAATCTCTTCTGGTGTCGAGAATTGGCGCCGCCCAGTTGGCTTCGCCTTGAACTTTCCTCTCACCATATTCGACAATCACCACCACAATCAACACAAAGAATCCAACAAGACTGCGACTCGCTTGATTGGAAAGAGGAGGATGAAAAAAGGGGAATTTGGGTATGGAGATGATGAAGGGAATTTGGAACGAGATTTGATTCGATGGGGTTTTTTGTTCTCTGCGTTATCTGTGTTGATGTGATGTGAATGTGATTCTTTTGACGGAAAAAATACGCTTGAACTTTCATTCATTTGTAGGTTATCCTCTAAATTTAAGAAAAATATATATAATTTTTTTAATTTTGAAAATAAGAGATAATGTGTGATAAATTTAACAATCAAGTGTCCAAAAAAAAAATCTATATAATTCAAAAATATGAAAGATTAAATATCTTCAAGTTAAAATATAAAAAGTTTAGTGTATTTTTTTCTTTTTTTGATCGTAAAAGATTAGTTTTAGTAAAGTTTAAACCTTAAATCACGAGCTAGTTTGAATTAACTTGTGTTGAAATAGACTACGGGTGTGACTAGGATTGAATCGAGATTATTTCTAACAACTATTTAATTATTCTATACATTTTATTAAAATTATAATCTAATCTAATCTAATGTTCTTTTGGTTTCATAATATATATAACATTTGTTTTTTTGGATCGTCCTAAAATGTATACAACATATCATATTTAGTAACATTTTTCACATAAAAAAATACAAAAATAATCAGCATCTGTTACATTATATCCATCATCTTCTCTTCACAACTGTTACAGAAAATTTCATTATCATCGTCATTAAATATTTATAAATAATCTTATATTTTTTTGTTCTCATACATTAATATACACGGACGAATTTTCTATTTTATTTAGTAAGTCAAAATTTACATTAGATTTTTCTATTTTTATTTTTAAATTCTATCTAATAATCGAGATTAAAGACTAATACAAACAACGCATATAGATCATAATACTTAAATCAATTTATCAAAAAAAAATTCAAGCTATCAAGTTCAATATACAATAACCTATATACCTAAGTTTTTTTAACATAAATATTATTTTAACTCTATTATATTTATTCATCCTGTGCAGCGCACGGGCTAATATTCTACTAATAATTATATTATACAATATATATGCTTAAGAGTTTTGTTATTCGTGTTAACGATACAATAAAATTACGACAACGGTTCATGATTGAAGAATATAACTAAAGATATCATTAATGTTTTACGTAATTTTACATAAAATGACGTTTGATTGCTCAACAGACGATTCATAAGTAACACAAAAACTTTTTGATCTACATATACAAAGGTTATAATTTTAATAAAATGAAGGAAGTATTTTTTTATAATATAAGCAATTTTACAGTAATAAAAATATGCATAAGGAAGGTTTATAATATAGAGACGATAACACATATTTCCTCAAACTTTCGATTTATTGCACATAATTCCCTTACTTTTGGAAATAAGCGCATGTTCCTTTTTGAGGGGGTTTTACGTCAAAAAAAATAAATATACTTTCAGAAGATCATGCACAAAAAAATCAAAATTTTTTCAAAATTTAAAAAAATTAAATGATTATTTTTATAATTCAGTGGATAAAATACAACCGAATGATAATTAAAAAAGATTGAAAGTTATTTTTCCTATAATATAAAAATATCTTTTTCTTTTTTTTTTCTTGAGACTTTCTTTGGTTCAGAATGATGTCAAAACAAAAGTTCAAGGCAAGTTGTACGAAATTAATAATACAAAAAAAAAAATCCAGATTTGTGAAGTATCATACTTTGGGAATTCTGACCACATGGTTGAGGAAAGAAGGTTGAGAAAAAATTGTTCATCATTGAACTGATTGTGTTGTTACACTATGCTACAACATGCGCCTAGAATCAGGCGACTTCCAACAAAGACAGGCAATCTTAAGAAAATGCAATACAATGACCAGAAGATATGATTATTTGTGGTGTCAAAAGAAAAGCATTATGATGAAAACAATGGTGAGTATGTGTCGGTAAGGCATAATTATTGGTTATGCGGCTTCTGGAGTTTGTGCAGCAGCTTCTGGTTGAGCATTCCTGAAGTGGAAAACACCACTGAGGCCACGCGCTTTGGTGAGGTTCTCTATATCTACAAGTTTCAGCTTCAGAAGTTCCACTTCTTTTGATAGATCCTCCTCCCGTTGCCTTATTGCCTGAAAACAAGGAAAAGAATGAAAGCTGAAACAAACATCATACACAGTTCAATTAGGTGGTGAATGGAAGGAAAGACGTCGCAACAGGTCATAAGAATAAGCATGCACTTCATCAATACATGAAGATGATCAGTATCATCATCAAAGGACGAATTTCCCATAAGCTAAGAGAAGGCCGGATTGATGAGGTGAGAATTGCAACATTAAGGGTACACCTAAAACGTACTGTAGAGCAAATTCAGCTGCAAACCCCAAGTCAAGAATTCAACTTTACATAAAGAGAAAAAGAAAGCAAAAAGATGGGAGCGATCAACTAAAATTAGAGTTTTAAAATTCTCTCAGCGAGCTAAGCATGATCTTTTCTTTCTTTTCTCCCTTTTTTTCTGTTTCTTTTCTTTTCTTTTCTTTTTTGGGTTTTATCAAGCACATCAGGTACTTGAAGCAGAATCAAGGCATTGGCATCCAAATGGCCAGTTTTAGGAGTTCGCTGGATACATAGAACAACAATAGACTGCCGCATCAGTCCTTGACGGAAAAATCTCAATGTGATGAAGAAACATAACCATGCAAATCACGACAACAGTCTTTTGGAAAATTAACATTCTAAACAAAAAGAGTTCTTCAGAAGAATGTCGCTTTGCATTACCTCCATTTCTTGTTTGCGTATCTCTTCCTTCCTCGCTTCTTTACTTGAACTTCTTTGCCACTCAAAGAGCAGAGCAATCCCAGCGACCTGCATGCGATTTTGAAGTACAAATGATGAGTACAGACCACGATACTGGTCATTCAGATAAACCAAGTATTCCAAAAAGGTGGAACAAAAAATGTTGATTCTTGATACAGCTCTGCCAAATAACTAACAGATTCATACCCCCACAAAATACTTTGGGAAAATAGCATTTAATCCCCCTCAACTATCATCCGGTTGCATTTTACCTCCTTAACTATGAAAATAACAACTTAACCCCCCTAAAATTTGAAAAAAACTTGATTTTGGCACATGATCCCCGACAGTATATATTTTTTTGGTAGAAAATCCTCCTCGAAGGGAGACATGCGTCTATTTCCAAAATTAAGAGGGATTATGTGCAAAAAAAAAAAAAAAATTAAAAGTTCAGGGATTATGTGCTATTTTCTCAAATACTTTACATGTATTTGTAGATAATAGTAACCTAGAATCGATTGTAAATAATTACTCTTTTGTTGGGATGGCAAAATATGGGTGTGTTGGGATAAGATGACTTTTGATGTGAGATATATAGATGGGAATGATCAAGTTTTGCACCGTGAAGTTAAATCTGTGGATGGCAAGTTTGAGGCTATGGTCTCCTTTATATATATATGCATGGAATAATAGAGCTCAGAGGTGTAAGTTGTGGAATGATCTTATGGATTTCAGATCCAGATGTCAGTCTCCTTGGATTGTTCTTGGTGATTTCAATGTCTTTATGACACTAATAAGGCTTGGGACTGGCATTAGTATCGGGAGGAAAAAACCCCAGTCTCCTTAGCATAAATCAAAAGCCATATTTCCGTGTAAAAGAAAAGAATGCAACTATTTCAGTCTTAGCTATCGATCCAAGTATGTATGGGAGCTGGCCTAATCCGTATGAAGGTTGACTCTCTACTGTGCTGCGCCAACATCTGTTCTAATAGCAGCAGGTAGGTATAGCTAGTCCCCGAGGCCAATAATGGAGCAGCCGCCATGTTCTATTCCTTACCTTAGCTGGATCTTGCTGGTGCCACCTAAGCGGTAGGTCAGCGGCGAATGTGTGACGTTTGGAGTTGTCGTTCGTGCACCTGTCCCCAATGGAAGAATGAGTGATCCGTTCCCCTGCGGATCATGACCTTACCTATCGCTAATGGCTCCATGAATCTGTGAAATTCGCATTCGGATAGGGTCCTCTTGTGCCCAATATGGAAAAGGATTCTTCATTCGTATTCTACATGGGAACGCAAACAACCTGACGCCCCCCTGATTGTCTGGTAGCTCCCTATGGTGTAAGGTGTTCAATGATGAAGATTTTAAAGGTAAACATATTCTGGACACAAAAATGAAGGGGACTCAAGTACTTGGAGGGGGGAGGGGCGAACGAATAGGGCTGAGAGAAGAATGGGATTGCAGACACTACGCCAACAAAAGGGAACGAAACTTGTGAAGAACCTCCGTAAGATCAATATAACAACCAATGAAGTCTGCAAGTTTCACAATATAGAAGTATCAGTCAATAAGGTAGGGATCATCAAAACACCAAACCATCCAATGTAAAGACGGTTTTCAGTGCTAGTTATCCAATAACAGAAGCGACCCCAAAGGTTTTTGCTTTCGCTTCTCTCTAAAATTGCAGTCACTTTCTTTGAGAATGACTCCAGGAACAGTCAATGGGAAATCCCGCCATCGAGGGGCTAGTGTGACCATCCATAGCATACGACGGGTGAGAGAGGAGCTCTACATGGTGGCGACTTTGTCGACGATAATCCTTATATTCACTTAGCGGAAAAAATAGGACACTTGTGACCCAGTTTACAGTGTCTGGTAAACCTATACCTAAGCGTGAAGCACCTCATTTTTGGGCAAATCTGTGAATGAAAAGGAGGGGTACGAGGGGATAAATGTTGAACCCTGCGATGTTATGAGACACTGTATTATTCATTGTGGTCTTGAGGATATGAGTGCAGTTGGCTGTTTTCACACTTGGAGTAATAATCAAGATGTTGGCTCTTGGATGAGGATCAAATTAGATCGTGCGTTGTGTGATCAGGCATGACTAGATAAATTTAAATCCATTGCTCATTTCCTTGAACCTGGTGTATCGGACCATTCCCCCATGGTGGTCAAGTTGTTGTCTAAGGAGTCTCATAAAATGCCATTCAGGTTCTAGAATATATGGTGCAAACATCCTGGTTGCTTAGATGTGGTGAGGAGAGGATGGGAGAAGTCAGTGAAGGGCAGCTTGATGTATCAGATAATTCAGAAAATGAAGGGGCTACGAGGTGAGTTAAAGGGGGTTCATCAGAATAACTTCTCAGATGTGGCTGTGAGGGTGCAGAAAGTTGAAGAGGACTTGATATGCAAGCAAGCTGAATTAAGGGTGATGTTCTCTTCTGAAAAGAGAAGCGGAGTGAATGTTGTTGTTGCTCGACACAAGGAGTTATTGGACATTGAAGAGATATTCTTGAAGCAAGTCCTGAAGGACCAATGGTTCTTTTCGATGGACAGAAATACAAGGTATTTTTATAATGCCTTGAAGAATAGAAAACGCAAGAAGCAGATATTATGTATTCAGAATGATACCGGGATATTGATCCATGATGAGTTACTTGCCAAAGCAGAATTTGTTGCATATTTCCAGAAGCTGTTGGGATCTACTAATGGTTACCACCAGCAGATAAGTGAGGAAGTTGTTAAGGAGGGTATAGTGATCAATGAGGACCAGCAGCTGTTCTTATTACAGGAATTTGATGCTGTGGATGTCAAGCGGGCCTTGTGGGAGATTGAAATATGAAGGCTCCTGGAGTGGATGGTTTTTCTGCAACTTTTTTCAAGAAAAGCTGGACTATTATAGGTACATCACTATGTAAAGCTATTCGTAGCTTCTTTATATCTGGGAATATGCTAACTGAAGTAAATGCAACTGTAGTGCATCTTATTCCCAAGGGAGATAACCCTACTGTACCTACAGATCATAGGCCCATCTAGTGTTGTTCCACCCTCTATAAGATCATCTCAAAAATGATCTGTAATAGATTGAAACATGTGCTTGGCATCCTTGATATGTACTTCTCAAAGTGCTTTTGTGGAAGGAAGGTTGATTGCACATAATATTATGCTTTGTAAAGAGCTAATATGTGGTTATGAAAGAAAGGCGATTTCTCCATGTTGTATGATGAAATTTGACTTCCAAAAGGCATATGATTCCGTTCAACGGGACTTCTTACAGAAGCTATTGTTATTGTATGGCCTTCCTGAATTGATGGCCAATAGAATTATGGTATGTGTGAGGACAATCAGTTATGTTCTGGAAGTGAATGGCTCCTTGACAGCAGCATTTAAGGGGGAACGAGGTATAAGACAAGGTGATCCTCTCTCCTCTTAATTATTAGTTTTGGTCATGGAGTATTGAAGTCGAAGATTGAGCAGAATGAGCAGACTTCAGCCTTTTCACTTTCATCCAAAGTGTAAAAGATTGTGAATCACAGAATTATGCTTTGTGGATGATTTGATGATATTTAGTAAAGCTGATGTACTATCTATTAATCTGATAAATGAAGAACTTCAGATATTTGCTAAGGAAAGTGGTTTGCAGATTAACCTAAGCAAGAGTTCTTTTTTATGGCTGGGATATCTGAGCAAAGAAGCTGGAACTGTTGGAGATCATGAAAGTTAGTAGAGGTGTGCTCCCTGTGAGATATTTGGATGTACCCCTGGCTGGCCAAAGATTAAACATCATGATGTATAAGGGCTTGATTGACAAGATCCCTATGAGGATAACTAGCTGGCAATCTCGTTTATTAAGCTATGCAGGTCATGTTCAGTTGATAAAGAGCACTCTCCTATCTACTTATGCTTATTGGGCTCAGATTTTCATGCTACCTGCAACTGTGATTGAAGAGATTCAATGAAGATGTAGATGCTTCCTATGGACAGGTAATGTCATCACTTCTCATAGAGCTCTTGTGGTTTGGGTGGATGTATGTAAGGAGAAGAGAGGAGGAGGGCTTGGGATTAAGCAGGTTGGTATATGGAACATGGCTTTTCTTTTCAAAAATCATTGGGCAGTGGAGAAGAAATGTGATAGATTATGGCTCAAATGGTTGAATGAATATTATTTGAAACATAATAGTATATGGGACTACCCTAAGAAAGGTGGTGTGGGATGGATTTGGAGCAACCTGATAAAGGTAAGGGATGCATGAATGGAAACATAAGGGGTATAATGTGCAACGGGGGTATGAAGCATTGAAAATTAAGTGTAATAATGTGCCATGGAGAAGTTTGGTGTGGAACAGATATGTCCATCCTAGATATGCAATCATTTCTTGGCTGGTATTTGTCAACAAATTGAGAACTAGGAGCTGGATAGCTCGACACGGACTCATTGATGATGATGGCAGTGTGTTTTGCTCTGAGGGAAAGGAAACTTTTGACCATCTATTCTATGAATCTGTATGCAAAAGATGTCATTGCAGGTATTATGGACAAAATGAAGCTGAGATCAAATGCGTCCAGTTTTGAGCTCTGGTGCAACTGGGTTTTGAAGATCTGTAAAGGTAAGAAGGGTGCTGCGATTGAAAGGCAAAGGCTGGTGGCTGTTGTGGTTTATGCAATATGGAAGGCTAGAAACAAAAGAGTGTTTCACTCCGAGTTTGTCCCAGTGTTGCAGGTTGTGGAGAATGGATGGAGGGTGATTAAGGGTGATCGAAGTCAGGTAGTTGCCCAGTAGCACATCAAGGACTTTGTATTCTGGTTCTTATTTGTCCTGTGTTTTTTTTTTCCCCCTGGTTGTATATCGCCCAAGCCCTTGTGATGTATGATATGCCAGACTACTGCAATTTGAGTCATTGGACTAATCTTGTTCGCACATAGGCCTTGATCCATGTGAGTTTCGATTATGTTCTTGAAGCGAATTGTGATGTAGTTCTTGGCCATTCTAGTATTCAGGCATAAAGATGGGCTTGTTATGTAACATGGAGTTTTTTTGTAATTTTTTCTCCATGTTGAGTTCATGAAATGTGTTCTTTCTTGCTTAAAAAAAAAAAAGAAAGTAACCTACAATCGGGCACAAATTATTACCGTAAATATGAAAAGTTCACCGATGAGTTCAGATGCAGCTTTAACAGCTTTCTCCTCGTTCAAGGGCCGAATCTCTACATCCGTTGCATGACCATAAATCCTTCTTTGCACGTTAGTTGTCAATCTATGATTTGCCTGTTTCCATCACAAAATTAACACAAGTGATTACCTAATCTCAATGAATAAGGCAGGAAATACAAGCAGTTTTTACCGCGCCATTGCAAATCAACAATAAGAGGAAACCCAGACACCAACATTACCCATGCCGCAGCATTGTGAGTAAAAGTAAAAAATAAAATAAAAATGAAACAGAATCCAGAGTGAATTGAGACTTCAATAATCGAGACAGTTACAGCGCCAAGCAGCAGTAAGACAGCAATCAGCTTTCAGAAGCAACTGAGTACCAACATGAATAATCACACTGAGTACCAACATGCCTATGTCTTCATGAATAATCTCACCAACATAAGATAGCAATCAAGTTCCCTCCACCGGTTTAGCTTTCTTTTTATATGATCACACTGAGTACCAACATGCCTATGCATAATGTGCCAACTCCACAAACCATCACATCTCAGCATTTTCTTTTCTTCAATATCACCAGAAGACCCTACTAACTACAAATATATTTCTATCCAGTTTGTAGAGTCACAAAATATGCCCACCTAAACAGCATTATCGATGCAGCCTCTATCCTTAGAGCCGACTTCTCATCGTGCAACATAAAAGGCTTCTTTCCATCCTAGAGGCATCCTTCCTTCCATGACATAAATTTCCAAGGTACTCCTCCATTTTAGCCATCCGACCTTGATCATCAGAGTGACCTTGCCTCGATACTATCTAGACTCCCCATTTTAGATCCTATGTTTCTGAATATACGCTGGACAAACTTCCCAGACATATCTGAAGTGAGCTTTACTACCGTAACATAGCACATTGTACCAGCTCAATCGCATACCTGAAAGAAACCACTAACAGAACAAACTTCCTTACAGAAGCCATATTTCAACTCCAGTCTACCTTACTAGGAGTAGGACTAAGACATGATGACATCTCCAAAGGAGCATTCCAGTGAGGAAAAGATTTCAACCCGCAGAATCCTCTTCAGAGGCAGTGTTCAACGATGTCACAATTTGTGATATCCTATGGTATTGGAGAGAGAACTTCCACCAGCAATCAACTCACGTCATATTGCAAGGCATCTTAACATCACCTAGATGCATTTTCAGACCACCATCGCCGACAGAAGTCATTTAATAGGTCACAAGTCACATAAAAGACAGCATTTTTCGTGAATCTTCTATACACGAATCATAACCAAACTAAGATCCTTTAATCCTTAGCCTATTACAACAAAAAGCAACCTAACCTAATTGGTGATCAACAAACTATCTCATCTATGAACTCTCAAAACATTACATTTTCAAAAATGATCTACCTTTCCAGCCAATATCACCATTAACATAATTCTTACAAACCCATGATCAAAACAACTGATCTAATTCACTTCCCAATGAAAGCCAAACACAACTCCAACACTCAAATCAACACCAACCAATTCACCAATCAACCCATAAATTGTCTCTGGCAATAGGGTTATGCTGATTTCTCAACGTTGATACATGTCAGGTCATGACCTGGTCATGACATGAGATCATGAGTTCGATCAGCCTCCCCGCATTTATTGTCATGGTTTATCATGTGGACCGCTTTCGTGTGTAAAGTCCGTGTACATCTCGTCCTCCCCAAACCCTATAACGACGGGATTACCTGCGTCGTTGGTATCAATCCAACAATCAACCCCGAAACTCCCTAACCCGGTAACTCCTCAAACCCACAAATCTCTAACCCCAAAAACACACACCTGGGCAATCCCAACAATGAAATTCCGGAACTTGGGATGAACCCCAGCTTCTTTCTTGAGCCGATTAGCAATAGGTTTACTGAACGATTTCAATGCGAGCGCGCCTAGCTTCACCAGAGGCAAGACCATCACTTTTAACGCAACCCCAAATAACAAAATCTCAAAATCAAGTTGCAAATCGATGCTTGATGGCGATGGGATTGTGGGGTTTTTGGGTTTGCGTATCAAGTGTTCGAGGAAATGTCTGAGAAAGAAAAGGGTGATTGAGGGATGGGAAAGGGAAAGGGAAAGGGAAAGGGAATCGGTGTTTTGGGTTGACTGATGCTTTTGTGGGTGCTGCGACGGTGATGGAGATGGAGACGGAGATGGAGATGGAGACGGAGAAGGATGAGTGATTGCTTGGTCAACAAGGGGTCGATGTTGTGGGGATGAAGACTCGCAGGCGCAGCCTGCGACTTAGCCTCTCGACCCACAGCACCTGGACATGTAACTTTTTATCCCATTCCCTCCCTGACACATAAATTGCAACGTTGCTACACGATGACATACAAAAGTTCTGTGTGTTACAAATCATAGAGGAGATCAAACGTCTTTTCTAAAAAAATGGTCGTGAACATTAAGTTATATTCCTCAATTCTGTATAGTGAACGCAATTTTATTATATTATTAAAACGAATAACAAAATTTTTAAAAATGTCTATTGAATTGCTGAATGTTATTTCCTCTTGTTCCATAATTTTTAGAATACTTTTATTTTTGACAAGTATTTAATCTGTAAAATACCAAAATAATTATAATTTATTACTGCACATCCACTACTTCCTCTCACAACTCTTACTACTACTAAAAGAAATATTCTTTTTTCATCAAATCCCATAAAAATTCAACACAAATAAAAATTTAACTCCTCCTACTACTAAAAGAAATATTATTTTTTCATCAAATCCTATAAAAATTCAACACAAATAAAAAACCGATTCGATTCAACATATTACAATAATTATGGGACAGAGGGAGTACATGTAACGCCCCGACTTTCCATTACCTATTAATGATGCATATGACGTCATTGTCGCTAGGCCTAACGCCTTAACTAGGCAAAAACTATACTTTTTGTCTTAATCTAAGAATTAAGCTAAATTCACTTATACTGTAATATCCCAAGGAAATGCTTAAATGGTTTGATTGTACTATCTATAAAATAAGGTGCACCTTCCTTTTCTGTAGCCCATCACTTTAGAACTCCGCAGTTAAACGTGCTTAACGCGGAGCAATTCTGGGATGGGTGACCTCCTGGGAAGTTTTCCAGGGTGTGCGCGAGTGAGGGCAAAGCGTACTGAAAGGACTAGTGTTGGTCTGTGGGGCCAGTTGTCAGCCTGACGAGCGTTTCTTGATGAGTCCGGTAGCAAGGATTTGGCCGGGGCGTTACATATACATCTTTAGTTTAGAAACTTTTGATGCACTCAATTATATCTCATAATATCACATTTACAATGGAATTTATCTCTTTCTAAGATCAGAACACCTTTCATACATAAACAACATATAACATCAAATCTTAGGTCACACTTCTCCTTCAAATCTTGTTCCTATAACAAAGAGAAGAAGAAAGACACAGAAAAATAGCAACTGTGAGTTATAGAAGCTCAATAACGTGTCGGCCCCCTTACCAGGGATTACACGAGAGAAGAAAGAAGAAGGTAATAAAAAAAAGAAAAATAATCATTTGGATCCTTTGTACCATCACTATCAAATTATCATGTCAATCTGACATTCACAATTCCCATCACAAGAATACCGGTGATTCACTTTAGTCACATAAGTACACTTAACATCACGTAACAATGCTCGAAATCAGGCGTCCATCGATACTCCAGACATTATCAACGTCATTTACTACCGTCATATCATTTATGGTAATGACAGTCAAGACCTCCATATCAAACAAATTGAAACAATGACACTATGATACGACAAGTCCCCAGTCCAAGTCTCACGTACTGCTGCACTCAACAATTCATTCAAGACTTTGTTATACTTATCATCATATTAATCACATAGAGACGACAAACAATAAATACCCTCAATATTATAATTATGCCCTTGATGAGACTTATTCAATTTCATATGTAAGATTTATTCACCTTTAGCAAAAGGGACATCAGCGAAAGGGGATCAACCAAACCGAAACCCAGGATCTCCTGCAGCCTCATACCAAAACGATCTCATAAGGTCGATGAAAGAATGTCATCATCAAGTCACTATATAACACAAACGAAAGACACAATGCTCTTTCTGTTTTATACCACGGAATTATCTTATCAATTATGGATTTACACTCCTTTCACACATTCACCCTCATTATACCAGCAAACAAGACATAACACACACCATGTAATAACACTCCACAACATTCAGTATTTATGACACGACACACAACAGTTGCAGTCAGTATTTTACGTCATCCACATTTAATGACTACGTCCAAAGATTCCAATGCATATTATTATGCTTGCGGTATAATAATACGCATTGTCACACACAATAAATCCAAACCTTATCTTTTACCATGGTTCTTCACATACGCGCGTTCAACCTCATCTTTAAGTGACAACGAGCAGCGTTTTTAAGTACTATAATATAATAGAATACACATATTAAGACACACCATTGTGCATGATGTTCAAGTTATAGAGTTACGTATATTTGTTCATACTTCTTAACAACAGTTATAGTAATATTATGTGGTGGTGTCAAGTTTTGAAAAAAAATCTTTGATACTTATTTTGATAGTTCGTGATGATCATTTTATATATTTATCATCATTAGAAGTGTTTATGAATATTTGGAGTTATTTCGGGATCAAAACGGTTCATTTCTAAATTCTATCCAGTCTTACCCTTCGACACATTTACTCTATAACTTCTCGTATATAGTTTCAAAAATTATTTCGTAAAATTTTACATAAATTAGACTTTATCATCTTTTCATAGAAATAGAGTTTTTATCATGAAACCTTATCAATAATAACAGTTTATTTATTCAAGTTTATTATTTTTGTTGAATCAGACAGTTTGACCTTGATTCACTAATTATTATATAAATCCTTGTATACAACTCGAAATCTAGATTTTTAAACTGTTATGAAAACTAGACTTCAAGGGCTTTTCATTTATATAAGACTCGTTTTCTAACTATTTTTGTGTAATCCCATATCAAGTCACTGAGTTATCGCTGTAACCAATTTTTACAGATTAACATATCCGTATTTTTTGATTTATATGTTGTGATTCACAACATTAAATAATGATCTATTAACTTTATTAGAAACTAGATCTGTGAAGATTCAATATATATTAAAATCAGAATTTATCACAAAGTCTATGATAAAATTTTTAAACAAGATGATCACCTTCTCTTATTAATGATGAATGATCCTCGTCGTCTTGTAACCCTACGTTCTTCTCTTCTCCTCAAAGTCTCCTTCTTCTCTTCTCTTGCATGACAAGGAGTGTTTTTATGTTTGTAAGAAGTTCTTCGAGAAGACAACTTGTATTTATAGGTAACTAAATCAATTAAAATAGTTTTAGTGAATAATTAGTGGGTAATTTATGGATAATTAATTTAATTTAGGTGAAGTAGAAATTGATATAAAGAAAAATAAGTGCCAAAATTAGATTTAAATCATTTTCGTATAAATACGGTATTTTCGTGTTAAGACCGTATTTCCTCGTATTTGCGTATTAGGGTTGCATTTCATTCATATTTTGCATTCTTTTCCTTATTATATCGTCAAACAAACCTTTTAACCCCGCAAAATAAATTATAACGTACGATTATTTAGTATTTACGTTAATTATCGTGAAATTCAATTTTATGAATTTTTTCGGATTCTTACCATACTTTTGTCATGAATTTGATAGCCCCATTGTATGAATTAAAATGTTAAGTAATATATTATTTTTGTTATTATTTGAGAAAATAAATTATCTCAAAATTTTTGGATCTTTACAGTACACTTTATGTGGGACGAGGAGAGTATATAAAGTGTATATATTTGCAAACATTTCACAACAAAAATAATAAACCATCCCCTCCGATCCATTTTTATCTTAATATTTTATTAACTTTTCTTTGGATTGTTATATAGATCCTGCTAACGAAATAGGAGTACTTTTTAGGGGCATAAACATAAATCACAAAAGATTCAACACACATAATTTGGGTTTGAAGTCGAATGGTTACCTGTATACTAAGACAGAAGGTGTTTGCCTTATCAATTTAATAAGGATAGGACGAGGCTGATTTTAATCAGCTAGCGTGGGTGTTCAGCGATGATTGGGAAGATGCATAGAATTGTTCTGGAGTGTTTTCTGATTTCATGATCTAATAAGTTTATCTGTTCTATTTTCATGGCAAAAGGTAGAAGACATCGAAATCATGAAGAGATCATAGTTTATAGTCAAATAGTACCAAACAAAGGGGTTCAAACAAACTTGAAAGGAATGTATAACCAATTGTATTACAGTTACAATGTCACAGCTCTTTTGTCAGTCACTATTAAATTACATAAAGTGTTCAGTAATCAAAGATCAGTTACTAATCTTTATTGTTTTTTCTATGATTCAGCTTGGTATGATATCCTATGTGTATGATTTCACTGATCGCAACCCAGCAACCATATGCACCCACCTAAAAAACAAGCACCCAAAGTAGTCACCTTCTTTTGTTAGGTTCTCCTATGAATCGTGATCTTCTCCTCGCTTCATGTTAGCCTACAAACCAATGAAGGACGATGATCCGTGATGATTGTGACCGACAATTTTCGATCTCAAGTCAGGTGTACTTTCTTCTTTGTTATGCTCGACCACTGGATTGTGATAGTACTCGATAAGCGAGGTACTGTTCTTGACCCCAGGATGATCACTTGCAACAGGATCCAAGACAATAGTACTCGTAGTCGTCGAGCCACATTGTCTGGGCTGTGTCTGATAGAACACCTTCGAGGCAACCAACTCTCCGTCCTTCTCTTCCTCGTTGTCTCGCAAGAGGTATTGATGCATTACCCAATTCGTCTTTTCGGGCTTCTTTTGCCTCCCGTAATTGGTGTACAGAACAAGGATCTTCTTGAAACCTTTCACCATGCCGTTGGATAAGACCCCCCTTGTTTTACCCGTCTTGTGCCATCTTGTCTCGTCTCCTTCTTCGTCGGTCTGTACCTTTCTTCGTTTTCTTGTTCCTGTCGTGTAGGCCTTCGAGGGTCGATGAAAGAAATGTCGTATCAAGCCATCCTTGCTTACTCCTGAATTTTCCGGATGAAAATTATGCAGATAAGTTAGCTAGGTGGGAATTACACCTCATTCTCCCATGATTTTCAACATATATCTAACTGAAATTACTTGCAATCGACCTTGATACCAAACACTCCTGCCAGACCAAGGTTTGGCATAAACTATTTCTAAATTGGGGATCGCTTGTTCAAGCAATAAACCGTATACATTGCCTTTAGGAAGACCATTACAGTAACTTGAAATTAAATCAACTGTAACAAGCATAAAATCCAAGAAACATTTGATGCAGATCAATAAGTTTAAATATATGGACTGTATACAAGATTCAATGCGAACATATATGGTTCATGAATCATAGACTTACCAGGTAGCTTCTCAGGATGATTATAACAGATTCCATTTTCGCTGT